>JAVTVY010029879.1:0-12037 GCA_036873755.1 Hanleya hanleyi
ATGCAAATGGTGGTCTCTGATTGGACAAGAGTCTTTCTTGAATTGTAAACATACCCAACGCGGCTCCCCCAGCGTGGGTATGTTATGATGGAGGGGAAAATAAACTATATGAAAAAAAAAAACTTGTTGTTGTTGTTGTTCCCTCATGTGTCATCCTTGTTGTTGTTGTTTTCTCTCTCTCTCCGGTCTATATCATGGCGTCAAAACGTCTAGCAGGACCCATGCAAGGACCAGTTTTCGACACCAGGTGACCACATCCCGATGAAATGGCCAGTTTTCGACACCGGATGTGCCGCCATCTTGAACATACGTGCCGCCATCTTGGATATGGCCCATAATGCACCGGGTCAAAATACTCGCTTCTGATTGGCTGAGAGCTCTGTGACGGATTTGAAATACTCGCTTCTGATTGGACGAGAGCTCCGCAGTGCGTCTGCGCATGCGCAGAATGATATTCCTACCGCACACCCAACCCATCAGATGCCCCTTCACGAATGCTTCACTTTGATACCTCACTCGACCCAATCGGACCAATAGTGGCTCCCCTAGCTCCCAAAACGGCTATTTTCATACACTTTGACCACCGCGCATGCGCAGAATCCCGATATTCCAACCCCACATCCACGCCATCAGAGGCTCCCTCACCTAGGCTTCACATGGATATCTCACACGACCCATTCGAACCGTGAATAGCCCATCTCTAACCCAAACACACACCCACATACCCCCAAAATGCCTACTTTCTATACTACGGGCCAGTCTGCGCATGCGCAGACTATTGAAAACAAACAATACACTAGTCAAGTGCTCCTCCACGAGAGCTTCAAAATAAGACCTCACTCGACCCCATTGGACTACCAGGGACTCACCTAGACTCCAACATGTCCACCCCGTATGGCCCTATACACCCATAGCCATGCAGTATAGGCCTATGGGCCTACCCAGGCCTTGGTGACTATTTTCAAAAATTTCACCGATTCGCTCCGCAACACTTCCTATCATGTTCTACATGACGAGACGTGAAAAACGAGACCCCACAACCCTACCGCAAATGTAAAGAAGTGGGTTTCCCAGTAGGATAAACATTGAACCTATAATGGGAATATATATTCGGTGACGTTTTTCAAAAATTTCACCAATTCGCACGGGGACACTTCCTATCATGTTTGTCTTGACGAGACGAGTAAAACGAGACCCCACAACCCTACCGCAAATGTATAGAAGTACGTTTCCCAGGGGGACAAACGTTGATCCTATACCCCAGTATGGGCCTATATGGGGCTCGGTGACTTTTTTCAAAAATTTCACCGATTCGTGCCGGGATACTTCCTATCATGTTCTAAATGACGAGACTAAGAAAACGCGACCCCACAACCCATACCGCAAATGTCGAGAAGTAGGTTTCCCAGGGGGACAAACATTGATCCTATACCTCCCATATCCCATATAGGCATTTTCCCGTAATTTAGGATAAAGTCCGTATTCCGTATTTTTTCAGGAAAAATTGTACATACACCCACCCTGGAACTAGGGGGAGATAACTGTATTGATAGGCAAGCCCCGTTAAGCCCGGCGACCTATATACCCCCCATACCCCATATAGGCATTTTCCCAGGTTTTTCGATAAAGTCCGTGTTCCGTATTTTTTTTTTTTTTCAGGAAAAATTTTGCATGCTCCCACCCATGTCTGGATGCCCCTTCACATAGGCTTCACTTTGATACCTCATAGAACTCCATCGGCCCATTAGTGGCTCCCCTAGCTCCAAAACGGATATTTTCATAGCCTTGGGCCACCGCGCATGCGCAGAATGCCGACAGTTCAATCCCACACCCAGCCCATTAGATGCCCCTTCACCTAAGCTTCACTTTGATACCTCACTCGACCGAATCGGACCATTTTATCTAGGGACTACTTTTTCTCCGCGGAAGCTTTTTTCCGCGACCGAATCACCGCCAAAACCGCGGCCAGACCGCATCACCGCGGATGAATACAAAGGTTACAGGTTGCCGGAACTATAGCCACCCAGAGTTATCAGCCGCCATTTTGTCCCATCCCACATCAGCCGCCATTTTGTCCCATCCCACATGAGCCGCCATTTTGAACCCACACCCACATCAGACGCCATTTTGAACCCACACCCACATCAGCCACCATTTTAAACCCACACCCACATCAGCCGCCATTTTGAACCCACACCCACATCAGCCGCCATTTTGAACCCACACCCACATCAGCCGCCATTTTGAACCCACACCCACATCAGCCGCCATTTTGAACCCACACCCACATCAGCCGCCATTTTGAACCCACACCCACATCAGCCGCCATTTTGAACCCACACCCACATCAGCCGCCATTTTGAACCCACACCCACATCAGCCGCCATTTTGGTCCCATCCCACCATCTAGACATGCCTTGATCACGTGATCAAGTTCCTCCTCAATCCTCCACCGGGGGAACAAAAAAGTAGATCAATAGGTTTTGTAATGCTCTTATACTACTACTATTCTCATTCGATTTTAAGTAGCCAATATTAATAGCACCTTGGTTCTGTGCACCTTCATTCCTTCAAACGGGCAAATCAATGGCTGAGCTATATGGCTGAATTCCACCTTCGTAGGTTTCGCGCGTTTATCAGATGTTTGCTAATATGGTAATGTTTACTAATCACCTTGAAGGATAGAAGAAAAGCTCAATTACAAAGTGCAAGTGGGCTGAACATCAAGTGGGTATTTAATTTAGGAGGATAGCTTAGATTTTATGGCAGTTCGAGGAAGATGTTAAGTCCATTGATCATTTAGAATTGACCTGAATGCTCATTTGCCAATAAATGCAGGTTTTGTGGGAGATCAGGTGACTTTCTGAAAACGACTGGTTATGATACCCCTTTGTTTCAGACGACTCTAACTTCAGTTTCTGCGCATCTGCCAAGATAAACGTCAAAATAAAACTTAAGAAAGGACTTTGTAATTGGACTATATGATCTCCAGATTCAAAGAAATTAGGCCGAGAGGGAGAAAAGCTGGCAATTTGACTTGGCGAAATCATGGTAAGATTTGCTATGAGCCATGGTTGTCTATACTGCTTTCTTATTATCCACCCGAAATAGCCTGGTTATCCAATATCAAGGTTTCCACTTAAGCATTGTTCCACACAATTATTGAGACATTACGAAGAAATGACATCTTATCTTCTCTGTAAAATATTTTCCTGTACTGTGAAGTTATAAAAATTCTCATGGAATTCTTATCTAATCTGCATATACCAGAGATTGGAAAATACAAAATGCTAGATTATTGACATGTTAATGAATTTTAACCATAAATTTGAGAGTCTATGCTAACTATATGCCGATAAAATAATTCTGGGTTGGAGTAAAGACCAGTGTCTGATGTGAACATTCGTGTTGTTGACAAAAAAGTATTTAAAACTAGACCGAAGAATTGCATTCATATTAAGGCACTTATTAATACTGGTCTCACTACACTACAGAAAAAGAAATCGTCACCACCACGAATGATATCAGTATGTTTAACAAAAGATTTTGCTTTTTTGAAAATGTGTTTTTTAAATACAGGTATAACTTTATGTTTTATGCTAGAAAGTTATAGAGTGCAAGGCATACATGCAAGATGTGACTGTGAGTATGGAACCGTGTGAGAGATAAACAGTGATAATTGAAATATGGTAATAGTATGTATTATATGTTTCTAAAAGATTAACTATTTACAAATGGTATTGGAGTATTATTATTATTGTCTGAATGTAACCTGAAGAGGAATAGAAACAATGTTTAGAAATAACTCGCGGCGAAAATATTGAAAAATGGCATTTTATTTACCGAGCTTTCTAGAACTTCCTTAAATAAACTAAGGAGGCTCGGATAAGTGGTAGGAAGCAGTTTGCATGAAAGGAAATCAATATTTTGAACGAAACAACACGAAGTTAGATCACATTAACCTCTCGATAAGCTATCTGCAGTTACCTACTCGTAACTCATAAAAATAACACTGCTGCTATACAACTATAGTATATGTTTTCACGGTCATCACGTTTTCCTTGCATGTTAATACTTTTCAAACAAGATGTTTGACACTCTGACTAGCAATTTGTTATAAATGAAGCAAATCTCTACAAACAACGTTTGCCTGTATTTTCTTCTGCCTCGCGTCCAAGGGTTGCTTCTCACCACAAGGTTGTTTTTAATTAAGCAAACAAACTTAAAACCACACATACCTTTCACATTCTATTGGTGGCAGGTAATTTTGAATGCTTGAGGTATAGTTTTATATGAACCTGCCGCGGAATACGACTCGACAACATTCTCTATTTGTAGCGTTCACCATGTGGTAACGATAAAGAAACCGGACATATTTTCTTGATTTTACTGGTTCTGAAACCATGCAACCGCAGAAAATACCATGCCAGGAAAATTTCGATCTGGCCATGAAAGAACTTAGATGACTGTAATTGGAGTAACGTTATTTGAACGGTAATTGTTCTGTGCAGCAGGTAGACAGAGCTCGCCAGGTAAAGATGCTGCTGAGAATATCAAATTTAACTGCTGAACTTTCTGAAGAGAAAACAGCTGGAGAGAGAAATGAAACAGTTAAGAACCAATTTTACAAATTTGATGAATTTTGTAGCAAACACACAGCACAGGTACAAATGGTGCACTATAATCAAATTGAAATTTTCATCTCAGACACATTTGAAAGGAGGTGTTCGCTTTAGATGGATATTTTTCCCTTCAGCGTCGCTCTCTGCCGCTCTATTGTCTCGCTTCGAGCCGGTCGGTAAATTGTGACGTAATGCTCAGGTATTCCCCAACTCTTTGTCAGACAGGCGAGGCGACCCAGATATTTACGAACAATAATCAGTTATATTAATATATAAACCGACTCGAAAACTGAAAAATCACTGCCAAAAGTTCAGCGAACAATAATTAAGGAAGTAACTGCAAAAAAAAACAAAACATATTGGCACATGCATAATCCCTTGGCGAAAGCAAGCGTCACCACTTGTTGAGGGTCATTTCCTTAATAAAGGCCTTGATGTCAGACAAGTTTAACCTTATAACTTTTTAATGCATAGATAGAACTCTCCGCTGCCCTATAACGAAATACCCTCATGTAAAAATTACATATGTGCAACAATTAATTTTTTGCTCTGCTGGATCGTCAGAATATTCAAATACTGAACAAGTGGTCTGACTGTGTGAGTGCAGTTGTTTGTGTGCAATTCTATTCGCGAATTATAATAAAATATTGGATTATGTGCGTTAGGGGTTCGCTGTCTTTATTTCGCGTCAATATTGTACCTTAAGTCCAAAATGAAGATGGGACAAAAAGGAAAAAATAAATAATTTTTTTTCAGCGATTTGGGGATTCGAACCAAAGTGTTGGTTTTCTTTTAATCTGTAGCCCGACACTCTAACCATTCGGCCAAGCAGCAGTTACAACTATTGACGTGAGGAATCATGTGCCGAATGGCGGTGAACAACACCCTTTCAGAGCATTACAAGCGTTTTGACATATTTCAATATTATGAAAATATGACACCTTTAACCAAAACGATTTTTCAGTATCATTTTGGATCAAACCCACCGCATTTCGATAAGTAAGACTCGTTTTGGTTAAAGGTGTCATATTTTATATATGAAGGGAATTCCCTTCAAGAATATCACCAAAAATTGCAAAAACAAACAAATATTTGTGATATTCAAGCGTATTCCGACAATATTGTCTTATTATTTGATTCCTTTTATATATAATTTCTATCTTGCATTGCCCGAGTAATCATTTTGTCCGTGAACTATTTCTCGCCTCAACACTGCAGTAATACTTTACGTTGCGGATGTCACCAAGGTCACAGCCATTTCTACGAGATCTCTATGAACCGAATATGCTTTGTGAATGAGGTGTGTGAATCCAGTGGCTATATTGTGTCAAATATTCAGTGTGCGTGCCAAAGAGCTCTCCTCAAATATATCGGAAAACGCATTTGAAAGTTGAAATAATTCGCTTTATTCAAGTTATTTTGCAAGGAGTTTTGTAGATTAATACATATACGTTTAAGTGTATTGTATCTGTGCGTGTTGTTTGTATTATAACAAAAACAGCCGACACAACAAATCTTAAAATCAAACGTGTATCACAAATGAAAAACGATTCAATTTTTGGATTTTCTTCCCTTTTGCTCAGTTTTATGCCAGTAGAGTAGATCCGTCCAACAAAAGGAGAGAAAAGTGTGTTAAAAAATGAAAAGTGAATGCGGAATAGCTGAAGAGCACGCTTACACATAATAAGGGCATTTGTAACAATTCTCTTTATTTTTTATAACTGCTACATGTTCTTTCAGCTACAACAGTTGAAAGATGTCAATTCAGCCAACCTAAATGGCCAACTGTTAAGTGCCCATTGCGTGTATATACTCCCCTTCTAACATACACTTTGACAATTCGACAAAAGCAATGTTATTACCGTTGATTGCTCATGAAACAAACAAATCCACGCCTGAAATCAAGATTGCAGGTCCTTCTACAATAATACTACCCAGGAATCGGTAGTTAAACATGTCAAAATTGTCTGTGTTTGGAATCGAGGTGATAGTAAGGGGTGTGTATCCTTCACTTTTGGTTGTGTAGGAAACATTAATGCGTCGTTATTCCTCTATAGCACATAATATACATGAATGTCTTAACCAAATTTTGCTTCACAATACTAAACAAAATAATATCCTAATAACTATACCATGTATTCAAGCAGGCATAGACACTTGGACTTTAAAACCAAATATTTATCATCAACATATAGCTCAGCTGAAGAATCAGCCAGATACAGGTTCGCTAAGTTTGCCCTAAATGTAAATTATTGGCCCTACCAGGCCTGGTGGTGAGCAGCCTGTGGGGGGGGGGGGGGCATTATGGCCTCCCTACCAAACCTTCCGCCCATCTTCGGAATGACAAAATATTGTGAGCTGACACTCGGTGCATTACCCCCGTGTAGAGGATCATGGGTAAATTCAATATGACGGCCATGTGGGGTATCTGAAAAGTGTTGTTTTTCTCATATTTCTTCAAAATTTCTGCTTTTCCGCGAGGAAAAGTGAGCAAAAGCTATTTTATCACGCAGCTTTTTCGGAAAAATTACATCATTAAGGAATTGGAAAAATCTGAGCAAAAAATCGACCAAAGATGCCTTTCTTGAACATGACGCCACTGTGACCTCATCAAAGCGGTCTTCTTGGATTTTGTTTTTACATTTTTTAGAAGTTTGACTCGAGGGTATAGTGTGGTAAGATTAACCCTGCAGCCTGAGGCAAGGTAAAGCTACCAAACTTTCTCCGCTATCTCAGTAACGACAAAAAAATGGAGAGCTGAAACTCCGTGACTTTATAGTTTATTATAGTGGGGTCATCTTGGGCCTATTTGCATAACCCGACGAGCAGGGAATCATGGAACAATTCAAGATGGCGACCACGTCAGGTCCAAGACTGTGATGTTTTGTCATATTTCTTCAAAATTTCTGCTTTTCCGCGATGGGAAGCGGGCAAAAAGTATTTTATTTTACATCACATTAATATTTACTAATTTATCATGCAGTTATTGCGGAGAAATTGCATAAATAAAAAAATCGGAAAATCTGACTGATAAATCGACCAAAAAATGCCGTTTTGAAAATGACGTCACTGTGACGTCATCAGAGAGGCCATCTTGGATTTTTTGCATTTTCTGGTAGAGCTTGACCCAAGGGTATAGTGTGGTAAGTTCCAGCCCCCCTAGTTCAAGGGGTAAGAAAAATACTTAGTAGGGGAGAGCATTTCGCCCCCCCCCCCCCCAGGCCACAACACGTCCCAAAAAGCCCAGGCCAGATAGGGTTAAGCTTCCTAACTCAAGTAATAGGGCAAATAATTATGGGGCCGAAATGGCCCCTCACCATGCTTGGGCATGTCCGAAAACCCCAGGCCAGATAGGGTTAAATTGTAAGTGTTCATGGATATATTGAAATATTTGAGTTCATACGGCACCTAGCCCAGAACTACGCGGAGTTAGACAAGTTACGAAACGAAATGCCGTAGATATTGCACGCTACACTCCATGACAAGCATATCAAACCCCAAGATGGCAACCCATGCTGACACAGCCCGGTGACCTGCGCAGGTTTGTTAGAATTCTAGACTGAAATGGCTGTATTATATAGCAGAACTACGAATTTAATCCATGATGTTTTTATCTCGTGTTATCTACCTTGGTGCGGATACAAAAAAAAAGCTGAGGCTAAAAAACCCTTCAAGGGTATCTGATCTCATCTTTTGAAGGAAATACTGGTATAGGCAACTTTAATAAATAACGAGAGATCCTGAAGGATCTTGGCGCCCACCATTGTCCGATAATTATAAGCTAATGACAACAGGATCTTTTTGTCCATTGTTACTAAGAACAAACGAATGATTTGTAATTTTGTTTGCAGAATTTCGAATTTGAGCGAAAAAGATAAAAAAAAAGTGACACTGGAAAACACCAAGATACATGTATTATCTTTCTAAGTTTCTGGAGTTTCAAGATTTTGAGAAACTGTATTTGATGTCGGTTGTTATAGTACAAGTGAAATGAGCAAAGTTAGTCTGAAAGTGAATGTCCAGAGGATCCTTCATCTTCGTTTTGTACTATTATTATTCGTACCTGATATCACTGGGTTACTGGAAGCGAGGACAAATCTCGTTGACACTTTCGCATGAGCTATGAAACATACTTAAGATTTTATAATGAGGAACGAATGCTATTTCTGTTCTGTTTACTGGGCTAGTTTGAGCTATCTCTTTTAAGATACCAAGCTCGAAAATAGTAAGATGGTACAAAAGTTAATGCTGAAAATTTGAAATTGTCTGAATCCTGATTATCTCTCTTGGATCGAAACACCCAGTAGTCTACAGTTGTCGAGTTGTGACGATGTGTCACAAGAGTGACGTCCCTTCGTGTAGCCGACCCGTCGGCAGACGAAAGGATGGGACAGTTCACTTGCAATGACATGGACTAAAATAAACTGATTTAAAATGATTTTAAGCGTAACTTAGATGTTCGAATCGGGCAAAAAAGGTATCTTGCACAACTGAGCCCCATGTGGGACCTGTGTACCAAATTTCAGAAAGATCCATGAAGTATTTCCTGAGAATTCACGATAACCAATGTTTCAAGGGGAAATCCAAAATGGCCACCTGGTGGGTTTATTACATTTTCGAATCGGACCGAAAAAGGTGTCTTGCTCAACTAGGCCCCAAGGGGAACCTGTGTACCAGATTTGAGAAAGATCCACGCAGCACTTCTGGGGAAATCACGATAAAGTTTCCTTGAAAAGTCCAAGATGGCCGCGTGGTGGCCATATTGGATTTTCGAATCGGACCAGAAGAGATATCTTGCACAACAAGACACCAAGGGGAACCAGTGTACCAAAAAAGGTATCTTGCGCAACTGGACCACCAGGGGAACCTGTGTACCAAATTTGAGAAAGATCCATGCACTACTTCCTGAGAAATCACGATAACAAAGTTTCATGGGGAAATCCAAAATGGCCACCTGGTGGGTTTATTACATTTTCGAATCGGACCGAAAAAGGTGTCTTGTTCAACTAGGCCCCAAGGGGAACCTGTGTACCAGATTTGAGAAAGATCCACGCAGCACTTCTGGGGAAATCACGATAAAGTTTCCTTGAAAAGTCCAAGATGGCCGCGTGGTGGCCATATTGGATTTTCGAATCGGACCAGAAGAGATATCTTGCACAACAAGACACCAAGGGGAACCAGTGTACCAAATTTGAGAAATATCCATGTACTTCTTCCTGAGAAATTGCAATAACAAAGTTTCATGAGGAAATCCGAGATGGCCGCCTGGCGGCCATATTGGATTTTCCAATCTGATCGGAAAAGGTATCTTGCACAACTAGACCCCAAAGGGGAACCTGTGTACCAAATTTGAGAAAGATCCATGCAGTACTTCCGGAGAAATCACGATAACAAGGTTTAATGGGGAAATTCAAAATGGCCGCCTTGTGATTTCGAATGCGACCGGAAAAGGTATCTTGCACAACTAGATCCCAAGTGGAACCTGTGTACCAACTTTGAGAAAGATCCATGCAGTAGTTCCTGAGAAATCGCGATAACAAGGTTTCATGGGGAAATCCAAGATGGCAGCCTGGTGGCCATATTGGATTTTGGAATCGGACCAGGAAAGGTATCTTGCACAAGTAGATCCTAAGGGGAACCTGTGTACCAAATTTGAGAAGGATCCATGCAGTAGTTCCTGAGAATTCGCGATAACAATGTTTCATGGGAAAATCCAAGATGGCCGCCTTGTGGCCATATTGGATTTTCAAATCGGACCAGGAAAGGTATCCTGCACAACTGGACCATACGGGGAACCTGTGTACCAAATTTGAGAAAGATCCATGCAGTATTTCCTGAGAAAGGACAATAACAAAGTTTCATGAAGAAATCCAAGATGGCTGCCTGATGGCCATATTGGATTTTCGAATCGGACAAGAAAAGGAATGTTGCACAACTAGACAGAAAGATCCGTGCAGTACTTCCAGAGAAATCACGATAACAAAGTTTCATGGGGAAATCCAAGATGGCTGCCTGGTGGCCATATTGGATTTTCGAATCGGACCACAGAAGGTGTCGTGCACAACTAGATCCTAAGGGGAACCTGTGTACCAAATTTGAGAAAGATTCATGCAGTAGTTCCTGAGAAATCGCGATAACAATGTTTCATGGGGAAATCCAAGATGGCCGCCTTGTAGCCATATTGGATTTTTAAATCGGACCAGGAAAGGTATCTTGCACAACTGGACCACAAGGGGAACCTGTGTACCAAATTTGAGAAAGGTCCATGCAGTAGTTTCTGAGAAATCGCAATAACAAGGTTTCATGGGGAAATCCAAGTTGGCTGTCTGGCGGCCATATTGGATTTTCGAATGGGACCACAGAGGGTATCTTGCGCAACTAGACCCCAAGGGGAACCTGTGTACCAAATTTGAGAAAGATCCATACAGTAGTTCCTGAGAAAGCGCGATAACAAGGTTTCGTGGGGAAATCCAAGATGGCTGCCTGGTGGCCATACTGGATTTTCGAATCGGACAACAAAAGGTGTCTTGCACAACTAGATCCCACGGGGAACCTGTGTACCAAAATTGAGAACGATCCATGCAGTACTTCCGGAGAAATCGCGATAACAAAGTTTCATGGGGAAATTCAAAATGGCCGCGTTGTGATTTTCGAATGGGACCGGAAAAGGTATCTTGCACAACTAGATCCCAAGGGGAACTTTTGTACCAAATTTGAGAAAGATCCATTCAGTAGTTCCTGAGAAATCATGATAACAAGGTTTCATGGGGAAATTCCACATGGCAGCCTGCTGGCCATATTGGATTTTGGAATCGGACCAGGAAAGGTATCTTGCACAAGTAGATATTAAGGGGAACCTGTGTACCAAATTTGAGAAGGATCCATGCAGTAGTTCCCGAGAATTCGCGATAACAAGGTTTCTTGGGGAAATCCAAGATGGTCGCCTTGTGGCCATATTGGATTTTCAAATCGGACCAGGAAAGGTATCCTGCACAACTGGACCACAAGGGGAACCTGTGTACCAAATTTGAGAAAGATCCATGCAGTAATTCCTGAGAAATGACAATAACAAAGTTTCATAGGGAAGTCCAAGATGGCTGCCTGGTGGCCAAATTGTATTTTTGAATCGGACAAGAAAAGGCATCTTGCACAAGTAGACCCTAAGGGGAGCCTGTGTACCAAATTTGAGAAGGATCCATGCAGTAGTTCCTGAGAATTCGCGATAATAAGGTTTCATGGGGAAATCCAAGATGGCCGCCTTGTGGCCATATTGGATTTTCAAATCGGACCAGGAAGGGTATCCTGCACAACTGGACCACAAGGGGAACCGGTATACCAAATTTGAGAAAGATCCATGCAGTAGTTCCTGGGAAATCGCAATAACAAGGTTTCATGGGGAAATCCAAGATGGCTGC
>JAVTVY010029880.1:0-128365 GCA_036873755.1 Hanleya hanleyi
ATTTATAACCAAAAGTAGTAACACCACCGACATCCAGAACAAAGAGATTTCCCCGTAAACTAAAAAGATCCTCAAAGAATTTAAAATTCCCGAAGAGAGGAAATACATTTAAAGTCTCTCGCCGGCAGATAAATTAAGGTTATTAAAAATTCAGAATTTGAAATGACCTAGCACGAACAAGCTGTCGAGAAGAAGAAACGGTAAAGAACAGCTAAAGAGCCGTCTGTTGTTCTTGTAGACTGTACCGGTAATCCCACTTGGAGAAGACTTCACGCATTTGCGTGTCATCCTTGCGCAGGGCTCAACATACAAGAAGACCGCTCGATGAAATAGACTAATGCTGTCCCAGGTAGAAGACCGAGAAAACTTCAGGCTTGATCCTTGCCCGGCCAACAGGCTAGGAGAAGATCAATAAACACTCCACAAGTCGTCCACAGATTTCCCGGAGAAATACACTTACAGTCACGCTAATAATTCTAAATTTTCTCAGAGAGAAGAAGTAAAATTAATGCTCAACTCAATCTGAATTATAAGCGTAATTCAGTATACAGATGGGACCAACTAAGTGTGAAACACAAACAACTCACAATGTAAAATAACAGAAATTTGTGTTTCAAAGAATAGCACACTTTCACAATAAACAAGGGTGACTGAGTGAATAGGGTTTACTCACTCGCAATAACAAACACGTGATCTCTTTTGTTGTTCAACACCCTTAATTACACAAAGAGAGTAGTAAAGAAGCTCATTAAATGTAACAAAGCGCCGTAGTGAATAGGCTTGAGTTGTGGTTACGTAACACAAACGCAAGACAACGTAAGCATAAAAGGTAGATAAAAACCTCTGTAAGTTCTCTCTTGATCACAGGATATCAAAATAAACATAATAATATTTGATATAACAAGAGATTACATTTTGGTAGGATCAAAGAACTGAATGCATGAAAACGAAACTACCAAAAACTGCAAATCCGAACAAAAGATACAACAACAACCTGGAAAATTGACGGACTGCTTATAAAGAATCGGATTTCCCCGGCGGGGAAAACGAACCTCCCGCGTCAGAACGAGGATAGTATTCACAATACTAGTAAAGATTTATACAACAATTCAATGGATAATATCGTGAATCAACGAAACAAAAACCTGTTCGTTTATCGTACAGATCACAATAGGCTCACATACTGACAGAAAACGAAACGGAATGGTGAGAGCCAATAAAAACCCACATCAAACACAGCGGGCCGAAACTCATTGTTTGTGTGGAGACGCGATATTGAATACACACTGCCCTAATGCAGGACTGTGTTATTAGTTAAGCATGAGATTTCATAATGACTTTTAGAAAACATCGTCAGACGATCATTTCAAGATATAGAAAAATCATGACTAAAATTTTGAAATCTCCGACAAGAGCAAAATATTTTAGCGACGGACGTCCGAAGACACTAAACACGTGGCTGACGGTAAAACAAACCGTGTGAGATCCAAGCGAGTCCAACATTTGCCCCGACAAAATTTAGAAACACCCGAGATAGAGATGTCAGACAAAACTATCCCGGAATATTATTTATTTAATCGCAACAGAACCATTGACAAAAATGACATAGGCGAGATAACCTGCGGCGAGGTAGCATTCTTTTGTCCGAAGGAGACAATGGATCGCTCAGGAAAACCGGCCTGAAACTGGAGGCCTTTGTTGGCCTGAACAATGGAACCGGTTTTACAGGGACTCGAGATAAAGGAATAGCGGTGGAGGTCAGACTGTCTAGAAATAGAATATTATCTCCTGCAGGAACAGGCCACTGGGAGGAAATATTTACAGACGTTGAAGAAAACCGGACTTTGAATCTAAAGAGTACAAATTCTAAATTCCGATACCACCGAGAACCTTGATGGATTTCAAGTCATACACAAGCGTAAATTCCCAAAACCGACTATCGCTCCGATAGAGCGAGATCGTCAGAGGCACGCAATAAATGAGCACGTCGGACCTGGGCAAAATTCCTCCAGGCAGACGAATCCGATGACACACGCACACGTGGCTTTGCGAAATACACAAATCTTTGCAAGTAAAACAAACCGTGTGGGAGTCCAAACGGGACAAACTTGCTCACACGTACGACAAGAATTAGAATTCGGAACAGAAACCTCAGACATAACCAATGTAAGAAGAATTTCCGAAAAGAAAAACACAAGACAATCTTGATAAAGGATATAATCCGGCGGTTACAACAACAACACAGGCTGTATTGAATTAACACTTCCTTGATGTGCACTGGTCGAGTACAAACAGGAGAAAGAGGATAGGAATGATTTAAGCAGAGCCTTTTATAGTAACTCCACTGGGATGAGTGGGAGAGCTCTCCTAGGGGCGGACAACTCTCCTCTAGGGGAGATAACTTTTGGTTTTAACTTCCGTTTTTACGGTTTGAATTCATCTTCCTGACGGAAATTAAGGCATTAATTAAAGCAGGTTTACGATTTGGGAATCAAATAGTATTTTTTTGGATTATAATAACTTTAACAAACTGGTATTCAGAAAACATCACTTTAGCTGTTAGTCCTTCAAATTAACCTCCAACTCTTTCTCAGGTGTATTTGGCAAACATTTTAGTGGAAATGGGCATAACAACCAATACCTGCTATATAATATGTTCATGACCCTGTCTGGCATATTACAACATACTGGAGTGCTAGCAGGTCAACAAGAATACCACTAAATCAGAGTAGGCTTATGCTGCATTCTGATTATCAAGGAAGTCTTGAAAGGACCTAGCACAGTTTAATGAGATTTTGGCCCCCATGAGGTGCAGTTTGGAGTGCCAAAATGAAATATCAAGTAGCAAAGAAATTTTTCAGTGAGCTTGAAGAATATTATCTTGTCATATGGTCTAAGTAATTTCCATGATGTGGGTCTTAAGGCTTATATAACAGCATCTGGAAGTAGTGGATTTGTGCAAAATTGTCTGCATTGAAGTGAAAACAGCATATTTTTCTCTCTGTAAACATACAAAGCTGGTGCAGAACCAAAACCATTTTTGGGGAACAACGAACTATTGAGATGGCCAATATTTTGAGGTAAAATTTATCTTGGTTCTGGACCACGAAAAGGACAATTTTGCACAAAATCACTACTTCAAGATGCTGTTATTCAAAAACCTTAAGACCCAGAGGGTGGAAATTACTCGGATCATATGACATGATATACTTCAAGGTCACTGGCAAATGTCTTTTGTATCCGATATTTCATTTTGGTACTCCAAACCAGACCTGATGGGGACAACATCTCACTAAACTGTGCCAGGTCCTTTACAGTAAGGTCTCTAGTAACTGTATCACTTCCAATTAGACTTTGACAGATCATTCTGAACAATATCAGTCTGCCTATATGATGTATATCCATAACAAATTGTTCCAAAATTTCACCACCGGATTGAAGAAGATGTGGGCAGGGTATTGTTCCCTTTAGTTATAAGTTCTGTATTTCTGATTTGAAAGTTGGTCTAAAAGTTACGGATTAATTATCTTAGTGTAGGTCTAACTTTGATCAGACTGAATAGTGTTGCAGACAACACCACGATATATGTCAGACTGAATAGTGCTGCGGACAACACAACGATATATGTCAGACTGGATAGTGCTGCAGAAAACATCATGATATATGTCAGACTGAATAGTGCTGCAGATAACACCATGATATATGTCAGACTGAATAGTGCTGCAGATAACACCATGATATATGTCAGACTGAATAGGGCTGCAGATAACACCATGATATATGTCAGACCGAATAGTGCTGCAGACACCACCACGATATATGTCAGACTGGGTAGTGCTGCAGACAACACCGCGATATATGTCAGACCGAATAGTGCTGCAGACACCACCACGATATATGTCTGGGTAGTGCTGCAGACAACACCGCGATATATGTCAGACTGAATAGTGCTGCAGACAGCACCCGATATATGTCAGACTGGGTAGTGCTGCAGACAACACCGCGATATATGTCAGACCGAATAGTGCTGCAGACACCACCATGATATATGTCAGACTGGGTAGTGCTGCAGACAACACCGCGATATATGTCAGACTGAATAGTGCTGCAGACAACACCGCGATATATGTCAGACTGAATAGTGCTGCAGACAACACCACGATATATGTCAGACCGAATAGTGCTGCAGACACCACCACGATATATGTCAGACTGGGTAGTGCTGCAGACAACACCGCGATATATGTCAGACTGAATAGTGCTGCAGACAACACCGCGATATATGTCAGACTGAATAGTGCTGCAGACAACACCACAATATATGTTAGTGAGAAAGCTATGATTGACATATTAAACAGAGGTGATTATCTCACCATGGACAACAGGAGACAATAACCATGATATCTCTATCCTATATCTGCAATATTTGTTCAGGATAACCAACAATACCATGTCAAACCATGTACCGGGTATTTCTACTTGCTCAAATAAATTAAATAAATAATAAATGAATTAAAAAAAATATATCTGAAAATTATACAATTGCATGAATGACACCACAAGTACTAGCAAGTCAACAAGAGAACAACTAAACTAGTGTCCAAAAGAAACGATACCAACTTGTTTTCAAAATATTTTTGTTACGAATTGATTTTGTAATATGAAAACATACCAATTCGTATAGAAAGATTTCTTGTTTATGTTTCCATCCGGGAACTGACGGAAAAGACAAAAAAAAGGTGCGTGCCAGAAGTTGATTGATGTTGTACTCCTCCATTTAACACTAAGTGAACTTACAGGGCCGGTCACTGCTGGTTTCATGCTGGCGTTACACGAGGAATTAAACTTTGCCTACCAATGACGTGAGAGCAAAGAAATCCATCTATTGCAGATCCCAAACACAGCGTATCAACCAAAAATACCGGGAACACTTGATCGCTTCCGGGAGAATAAATTAGGTAAATTTCGTGAAAGTGACATTGCCCTCTTTAGCATGTTATGGACGTGCAGAAAAACTGTATAAAACGGCTGAGCATACACGTTGATATCACAGCAACAAAAAGAACACAAGACATGCCATGTTTGCCAGCCATCCAGAGAGAGAGAGCCGTTGGAATGCTCCAACAAGGAGCGACACACGTCGATGTAGCCAGAAGGTTGGGCTGCACACGCATCACTATCACCAGGTTGATGCAGCGGTTACGTCAGACAGGTCAGACTTCAGACAGGCCCAGGAGTGGAAGACCACGAGTAACCACGCCCCGTGAAGACCGTTACATGCGGGTATCACACCTGAGAAACCGCACCGTAACAGCGACGTTCACGGCGGCTACAGCACTGGGACACAGGATCAGTAGACAGACCGTCTACAGGAGACTACGGCAGTATGGTATCCGGCCACGTCATCCCTTCCGCGGGCCGCTCCTGACGCCTCGGCACCGGAACGACAGATTGATATGGGCCAGGCGAGTTCGACGTTGGCAACGGCGGGACTGGGCACGGGTTCTGTTCTCTGATGAGAGCAGATTCCTCATCTTCAGAAACGACGGACGGCAGCGTGTTTACCGAAGAGTTGGTGAACGTTTGGCGCCTAACTGTGTCCACCAGGTCCGGCCGTTTGGAGGTGGAGGGTTAATGGTTTGGGGTGGCATATGTGGTGACGTCAAAACGAGGCTTGTCGTAATTCGTGGAAACCTGAATGCACAACGTTATTGCGATGAGATCTTACGGCCTGTTGTGGTGCCCTTTATTCAGCAACAACCTCGTGGAATCATTTTCCAACATGACAATGCAAGGCCACACACAGCAAGATTGACACAGGACTTCCTTGCCAACGCCAACGTACAGGGTTTGCCATGGCCCGCATGTTCACCGGACATTAATCCCATCGAACACTTATGGGACCACCTCGATCGGCAAATCAGACAGCGCCGTGAGCCTCCAGTCAACGTCCTGGACTTGGAACGATGTCTCCTCGAGGAATGGGAACGCATCACTCCCAACGTCATCAGACGTTTGACGTCATCAGTCCGAAGGCGTGTTCTGGCATGTATTGATGCTCACGGTGGACATACCCGTTACTGACTTGACTTTGAGACGTGTGGTGTGACATTTCCCGTTGTTTCTGTGATCAGTGCTCTAATGAAATGTTCATTTTTCGTCCCCACCCATCTTTAAAGGCTTGTCATATTGATTGTACTGATTTGATTGAAATGAATTTTGGTTCAGCGGTTGTGAAAAGATTTCTCACAAGAATAACACCAAACTTAAACTTCTGCATTGATTACTTTTTATTTTATGTCGTTGCAAACAAGTAGTATCGTTTCTTTTGGACACTAGTTTATCTGGGAATATGATTCTGATAAGGAATTAGTCACATTTAGGTATGATTTTGATCAGACTGAATATTGCTGCATTTGACTTAATAAATAAAGAGATATCAAAATTGAATAAATCACCACAAACAGCAGGAGACCATAGTGAATGTATCATTCATTCAATGTCATTGAACCTCAATTCAGGATAATCAACACTACCATGTAAAATGCTGTACTTCTATTTGTTCAAATGAATAAAATAAATAATATATGAATATAAAATAACAATAAATAATATTTGAAAATTATACATTTGCATGAATGACGCCTGTTTCTGTAAGAATAGCGACCACGAGAAAGACGACATAGAGTACCCACAGGAATATACCATATGGTCTAGACATATGGAACTTTGAGCATGGTACGATGATTAGGGAGGCTACGAGGCTGAGAGCCAGAAAACCAGCCAGTATGTACTCTTCTAATGTCACTTGTAACTGAAAGTAAACAAAGTAAAGGGTGAAAACCAGCCAGTATGTACTCTTCTAATGTCACTTGTAACTGAAAATAAACAAAGTAAAGGGTGAAAACCAGCCAGTATGTACTCTTCTAATGTCACTTGTAACTGAAAGTAAACAAAGTAAAGGGTAATCACATCTGTGACGGGTGAATCCAAACATCACACAGGACAATTACAGTATTTTCTGAAATCGTTGAAACCAGAGTTTTATACATTTGGGCAGACCATCAGAATAATTTGGATGATGGCTATGATCAGGTGATATGAAAATATATATATTGTGCATATCAATTCTCAAAGATATCCCATGAGATTCTGAAGATGTCCATCACAAAAATATGGCTGCCTACTAAATGTCAGATATGGTGATTATGTGTTTATTACAACATTTAACCCTGTAAACCATGTGAACAGTGAAGGGACACACTTGTACAGTGACTACTTTATCACCTCTTCAAGTGATACTTTATCACCTCTTCAAGTGATACTTTATCACCTCTTCAAGTGATACTTTATCACCTCTTCAAGTGACCACTTTATCACCTCTTCAAGTGATACTTTATCTCCTCTTCAAGTGATAGTTTATCACCTCTTCAAGTGATACTTTATCATCTCTTCAAGTGATAGTTTATCACCTCTTCAAGTGATACTTTATCATCTCTTCAAGTGATACTTTATCACCTCTTCAAGTGACCATTTATCACCTCTTTAAGTGACCACTTTATCATCTCTTCAAGTGATACCGTATCACCTCTTCAAGTGATACTTTATCACCTCTTCAAGTGATACTTTATCACCTCTTCAAGTGATACTTTATCACCTCTTCAAGTGATTTATCAGGATTCCTAGTTCATATACATTAATAAAAAATTTTTATGATATGTATGTTTTATGCCATTTTACTTTGTATGAATTGAACAGATATATTTCTCTATTCTTAACATTAACCGTTCAAAACACTGAGAACCCCTCGGCCTTGGCGGTATTAAAATAGGGCCATTGTTAAAGAACAAACAGTTGATGGCAACAAGCAATTGACAGTTTAACCTAGCAGTGAATCAGATAATTAATAATATAGGTCAATCTGACGAAGTTTTATAAGGTTTCTGTACCATGATCACATGTATGTGTGATTTAAGTTTGGTACTCCTGTATATCCTTGACATGTGGTGGTAATGATAGATATAGTTGGACATATTACATGTATGTACATACGTCCATATGATGCTAATTTTGGCCAGTGTAAAGTCAGTTATCCTAGGCATAATCAATCTTGAGTTATGGTATTTTAAGCAATAGGTAACAAAGGAACAACTTTGACCCTGTGATCCCCAAACAGTAGGTCAATCTCAATCAGCAATAGACTTCTGCTCTATGACCACATGTAGGTGTTATGGCAGTTTGGTGCTCCCAGTCAGTAATTTTTCAGATAATTAAATGGTGGAAAGTTGACATAAACTGACTTGTTGACCCCCAAAAACTGGGTTGATCTTGCCAATTTTCATTAGGCTACTGTATTGTGACGACATGCCTGTGTGCTATAAGTTTGGTGTAGCTAGGCAGGCATATTATATTCATTCTGGAGATATGATGGTAATGAGAAAACAAATACAGATGAACATACATACATACATGATGACAATGTCCCAATAACAATCTTGGCTGTAGTGTATCACCTGATGTGTGTCTGGCTGTAGTGTATCACCTGATGTGTGTCTGGCTGTAGTGTATCACCTCATGTGTGTCTGGCTGTAGTGTATGACCTGATGTGTGTCTGGCTGTAGTGTATGACCTGATGTGTGTCTGGCTGTAGTGTATCACCTGATGTGTGTCTGGCTGTAGTGTATGACCTGATGTGTGTCTGGCTGTAGTGTATGACCTGATGTGTGTCTGGCTGTAGTGTATGACCTGATGTGTGTCTGGCTGTAGTGTATCACCTGATGTGTGTCTGGCTGTAGTGTATGACCTGATGTGTGTCTGGCTGTAGTGTATGACCTGATGTGTGTCTGGCTGTAGTGTATGACCTGATGTGTGTCTGGCTGTAGTGTATTACCTGATGTGTGTCTGGCTGTAGTGTATGACCTGATGTGTGTCTGGCTGTAGTGTATGACCTGATGTGTGTCTGGCTGTAGTGTATCACCTGATGTGTGTCTGGCTGTAGTGTATGACCTGATGTGTGTCTGGCTGTAGTGTATGACCTGATGTGTGTCTGGCTGTAGTGTATGACCTGATGTGTGTCTGGCTGTAGTGTATCACCTGATGTGTGTCTGGCTGTAGTGTATGACCTGATGTGTGTCTGGCTGTAGTGTATGACCTGATGTGTGTCTGGCTGTAGTGTATGACCTGATGTGTGTCTGGCTGTAGTGTATTACCTGATGTGTGTCTGGCTGTAGTGTATTACCTGATGTGTGTCTGGCTGTAGTGTATTACCTGATGTGTGTCTAGCACAAGTTTAGTAAGTCTAGGCCTTATCATACTTGAAATATGGTGGTAATAAGCAGCCAGGAATGAATGGACAGGTTTGACCCAGTGACCCTGAGAAATAGGTCAATCCAATCGATTTTCGAAAGCTTGACCAAAATTGTCCGAGGGGTAAAACACAAATAACCATGTTATATTTCGCTTGTATAAATACTACAGTTCTTACTTCAATATGCCGTTTCGACTGTACAGCCTTGTCTATTTGTGCACCACAGCTGTGTTGTCGGTCTGAATGAACTGAACATACATTGCAACATAGTTGATACTTTGTTTTCATTAATTCCTAATCTGCTGGGGAAACTTTGCAACATTGTATCAGAAAGGCATCTTTCAACATTGCAATAATAGACAGCAGCCCCTAGTCAAAATGGCAAACTGAAGTAAGAATGGTAAACATCATCAGTTTATCAACTTCCCCCTCTTCATGTCAAGAACGTTAACTAATCAAAGTGATGTTTTATTTACATTGGCTGCATGCATTTTGTAAGGCTGGCTTGTGCTCTTAATGGAAGCCAAAATTGAATGATTTATTGAAAAATTTATCAATCATTATATCCTTAAATTCATGTTAATTCTAATGTTATGCAATGATATAAAGTGTTCATTACACCCTTGTAGAGCAAAAGACATAGATAGGTTGTCATATTTTGGTAACAGAGGACAATTTATTTATCACTTGGTAGAGTGAATGCTAATAATCAGCATTTACTCTGCCAAGTGATTTTTCTTGTTCACTTGTACAGGTGTGTCCTCTGCCACACCAATTCTACTTTTTGTTTCATGGGTGGATTTTATTTTTTTCAAGACTGAAGGTGATAAGATTTTGACATTATGAACAGGGCCAGACAAGCAGGAACTCATCTACTTGCAGAAAGAAAGGGGCGAACTTCAAATGTCCAGTTTTATCATTATTTTTATTATCGCCTTCAATCTTGAAAAAATAAAATAAAATCCACTCATGAAACAAAAAATAAATTAGAACTGGCCCAAAGAAGAATATAGAAATGTATTCACCTTAAAGCTGCCTCCCTGTTTGATGATCTGTATGGTGAAAGGAATTCCAACCCCTAACAACAAATCTTATATTTTTGTCAAGTCAAATTTCATCATTTCTTTCTTCAAATATTTTCTTCGACAACACATGAAATCTGTAGAACTTTGCAGAGGAAGTTGTAGAAAGCTGCAGAGAAAGTTGTAAAAAATTGCAACGGAAATTTTGTGAACTCAAAGGAAGAAGTTGTAGAAAATTGTAAGAGAACTTTGAAAAATTGTGAATGTATTATTTATGGAAATTGTGGAAATCTGGTTTAAACAACGAGCTCATAACAAAGGATACTGAACATAGGTCCTCCAAAGCATGCAGATATACCCATTCTGGGGTAGCCTTGCCTGGCCATCACAGTGTCTGCTATAAAATCTACAACAAAACAAACAGAACAGTGGTACGGTATTAATTCTCTATTAATTCGCAAAATTGAGATCAAATTTGCTACTCCAAAAATATGCCACTTTTGTATTAATGTTTATGTCAATTCTGGAAAAAAAGCGCATTCAATTTTTTTTGTGGTGGCTGTTTTGATGCAAAATCGAAAATGGTGGACGGCTTCTTCATAGTTACTCAAGATAAGAGACTCAAGATAAGCACTATGCTAATGAACATTAAAAATCATCATTTTTGCATAGGAAATGAAGGAACCTCCATTGAGTCTATAAATCTGACTCAGTCATGTAAGAATAAATAGGAGTAAGGAAAGCGGTAATAGATGACTGGTAACATATACACCGGCACTTCCTGTAGATAACCTATAAAAGACTTACCTCCAACGCTGTTCCCCCAGGCCAATAATGTCAGGCCAAGGATCGCATCACTTATACTAAACACCACACCAAATGTCTGAAGAAAACAACAGGGGGGTGTGATTCCAATGTTAACATTTGGCAATCTATTTTAATGATATTAATCTATAAGTCTATGCCATGTGATTGTTAGGGTAAGTCAATGTCATGTGATTGTAAAGGTAAGCCTGTGTCATGTGATTGTGAAGGTAAGTCTATGTCATGTGATTAAGGTAAGTATGTCATGTGATAAGGTAAGTCTGTGTCATGTGATTGTGAAGGTGGGTCTATGTCATGTGACTGTTAAGGTATGCCCAAGTCATGTGATTAATGTAAGTCTACGTCATGTGATTAAAGGAAGTCTGTGTCCTGCGATTGTGAAGGTAGTCTATGTCATGTGATTGTGTGGGTAAGTTATGTCATGTGTTTACAGAAAGATTGTGCCATGTGATTGCTAAGGTAAGTCTACATCATGTGATTCTTAATGTAAGTCTATGTCACGTGATTAAGGTAAGTTTATGTCATGTGATTGCTAAGGTAAGTCTATGCCATGTGATTAAGGAAAGTCTGTCTTGTGATTGTGAAGGTAAGTCAATGTCATGTGATTGTGAAGGTAAGATTATGTCATGTGGTTAAGGTAAGTCTATGTCATGTGATTGTGAAATTAAACATTTATAAACAATGTTTCTATTTGTTACCAAATCAAACCTGTTTCAATTATGCCATTCAATCTCCGTCAGGAAGATGATACAACGTAGAAAACGGAAGTTTAAAACTAAAAGTTAGCTCCCCTAGCGGAGAGTTGTCCGCCCCTAGGAGAGCTCTCCCACCTCATTCCAGCAGGATTACTATATAGGCTCTGTCCAAGCCATACTCGCCCTCTATTCTCATTATAATTACCGAGACCTGTAGTGTTTAAGGCCGGCATGAGGGGACGGAGGGAGGGTCAATCAAACTGAAACAGGTTTGATTTGGTAACAAATAGAAACATTGTTTATAAATGTTTAATATTTGTAGCCCAAATCGTAAACCTGTTTCAATTATGCCACAGTACCAACATATGGAGGCGGGAATCTCGGCCTCGTGGTAACCCCCATAGTAGACTAGTAATCGCTGGAACGACACAGACATGGGTATAAATTTGAGACATTATTACTCATCAAGTTAACCCTGGTCTCAGATTCATAGGGTAATTGAAGGAATTGATACAGTTTTACTTATCTGAGAGTCTCCATCCATGTAACTGTGCTTGTGATGTGGTACACATTTCCACCAAGTCGCAGGAAACCCGGGCACCCTAGGCAACAAGAAGGTCCTCTTGGTAGACTCTGTATGACTAGGGGGAATCTCCGTCACAGCCATTGCATACAGGGAGATCCTTGGTCCAACCGTAAGAAAGGGGGGGACGTACGCAATCCCGAATCTTGGAAGGTACCAAGTCCACACCACTCTCAGACCGCAAGCTTCTTGAGGACAACTCACCATACTTGGAGTGATGAACTTAGATGCGTTGAAATTGCCATGCTTGCTCTCTGGGTGAGCTGCGCACTCTTCAACTCTCTGTACTTTCATCACTACTGTTGACACTAGGCCTGGAGCGGGTGTTCTTGTGAGTTGAGGCACAGGTGACCCAGCTGAGACATCTAGAAGGAAGTCAGTTTCTGAAGAACAGAAGCAAATTTCAGTCAGGAGTAAACCCTATCCTGGTGTTAGGCCTTCATTGGTGATTATAGAATCCACGGCCGGTTAACTGACTTATTTCTACCTTCTGAGATGCCTTTTATCATATAATATATGTAATAATAATAATATGACTGAGATGAGATGAGATGAGATGATACAGCAAGATGGCTGTCTTGCTGCGATGGTGACAATTTTGCCGCCCCCCCCTCTTTTTCTGAAATTACTCACAACGTGCTGGGTAGCCACAGTGGCCCAAGCGTGGTCACACTATTGATTGCACTGTCATATCCCTCAGACAGATATTAGTGAACGTGGAGTTAATTGTTCAGGCACAAGACAGGACAATGTCATGAAGGGGTCAGTTCTTCCATACATGCCATGACGCAGCGATGGCACGAATCACATTAGAAGAAGCAGAAGACAGTAGTGGGGCGTCAATGGTATATCTACCTTCTGCCAATTGATAAGACTATTTTATGGTCTTCTTCAACTACGCGGCTTTTTTCAAATGTCAAGCCTTGCTGATAGGCGAAGGGACAGAATAACCGTAGCCGAGAGCCGCGAACGGATCGGCACGAGTAAGATAGTGGCGGATGGCTCGAACAGGACATAGCAGAAGATCGTCCTCGAGTCCATGTACAAAGTCTGACAACGCAGGAATGGTGTACGACGTTGAGCGCACGGACCTGAACGAACAGACTCATTTTGGCGATAAATTCAGGAATGGGCCGAAAAGAAATGCAAGACCGATCCGCTGTCCAGGACATAGAAGATCTTTCAAGAGCATGAAGTATAGACAGTCTGGACGCCAAAGCAAACGCCGCCACGACGGCCGTCTTATAAGACACAGTTTTTATAGACGCGGACTCTAAGGGTTCAAAAGGTGGTATAATCAGAGCACACAGAACCACACCGATATCCCATTTCGGTAACAGTTGGCGAGTACAACGCGACTGTAATGCGAAGGCGTGAATAAGAGCAGAGATATTATCGTTAAGGCTAATGTCGGAACCCAAGGTAAGACGTAACACCCTATTCAATTCATGCCAGAGCAGATCGACAGCCTTCCATGGTGCTAATATGAAACTCCCTATCCTGGTGAAGGTGAAGGAGGAAGTCAATTACGAGGGAAATAGAGTCGGGAACGGTATCACGTCCTCGGCACCAGGACAAATATAGGAACGTAGTGAGTAAGATCCTACATATAATAAACAACCTTAAGGTTGATGACAGAACCATAATGTCAAAGTCTAACCATTGGTGTAACGGTTAATATAGGAATAAAGTACTTGATGGAGAAAGTCGGAAAAACTGTCCCACAAGTACACCACGAAGACATTGTGTTGATTAAGCACAATCCTAAGGTAAATGGATCTCAACATAATGTTAGTGTGATAAAGTCAACATGGCTCTGTGTTAACAACACTGTGCTGAATTCAAATAAAGGCGACTAGTCCGTCATTCACAATCCCGCCGTCGTCCTCAGAGAATATCCACGTCCATAATCCAAAGACCTATTCCATATAACAGCATTTGACCAAATACTGCTGATTTGAATACAATTTTGATATTCTGAACACCAGACTGGAAACAACAAGGTCTGAACAGAACTCTCTTCGTTTTACAAGTGGAAGGTTGAAGCCAAACGAACGGACTTCCCCTCCCGCCGATGACCGACGATGAAGAGTCAAAGGAAGTGCCGATGAATGGATATAAAATATGCATCTCGCAAATGAAGAAATGACGTGACAAACGGCGTTATGGCGTACCGGAACGCACGGGTGTATGAGAGACACATGACGGCGTAATGAACATGTCGTCAAGATGTAATAGGAAAGCGTAATGTGAAAAATGCGAAAAACGTTGTATATGATAAACAACGTAGTGATTTCCTCATTCACAACAACTTAATGTATATACATGCTCATCATGGAGCAGGATACAAACTTATAAAAGTACACGACGTAACAGAAGGGCGTTGCAAACAGTAACCCCGAAGTCGATTGTAATAATTTTCCCTCTCTTTAAACGCAGTAGAGATGAACATCTTAAATGTTTGTAGCGTTAATCACCAAATGTAAGCTCAATGAGATAAATGGGATTATGGATCTTTGTGTCAGTGAACATGAATAATGTGTCAATGAACATGGTTACATTATTACCTCTCCCGATGTAATTTGTCTCCTGTACATGAAATTCAGTACTGGAGCTTATATGGAGAGAATATAAAACATTTACAACAATGTTACTATTAATAACCAAATAGTCACACAACCGACATCCAGAACAAAAATTTTCCAGGTAATGAAGAAAGATCCTTAAAGAATTTTAAATTCCCGAAGAGAGGAAATACATTTAAGTCTCTCGCCGGCAGGAAAGTGAGGTTATTCAAAAATTTATAATTTGAAATGACCTAGCACGAACAATTTGTCGAGAAGAAGAACAGTAAGAACATTACTAAAAAAGCAGTTTGATGCTCTAGTAGACTGTACCGGTAATACATACCTGGTAGAAAGAAACCATAGAAGACTTCACGACTTACGTGTCACTAGGCTTGATCCTTGGCCGGCCAATACCTTCCCACTCACGCTAGTAATTTTAAATTTTCTCATATGGAAGAAATTAAAATTAGTGCATAACTCCATCTGAATTATAAGCGTAATACAGTATACAGATGGAACCAACTTGGTGTGAAATAAAACAAGCAATGTAATAATCAGACAATTGTGTTTCAAGAAAATCACACTTCCACATAGTGGGTGAATAGGTTTACTCACTCACGTAAACCAGCATAAGTGGGTGAATAGGTTTACTCACTCACGTAAACCAGCACGTGATCTCATTGTTGTTCGACACACCCATAATTACATAAAGAGATCAGTAAAGAAGCTCATTAAGATGCGACACAGGGTCGAAGTAAATAGGGTTGAGTTGTGGTTACGTAACACAAATGCAACAATCATGCTTCATATTCATGTCAGTATGAAGACATATAAAACCTCTGTAAGGACTCTCTTGAATACAGGATATCAAAATCACGAAATAATACTTGATATAACAAGAGATTACATTTTGGTAGGACCAAGGAACTGAATGTATGAAGGTGAACCCACCAAAACTGCAAGTCCGAACAGACGCAACAACAACAACATGAAAATTGACGGCTGCAAATAAAGTATCAGATCTCTCCGGCGGGAAGAAACGAAAAACCCCCGCCGATGAGGATACTATTTACAACCCTACTTGAGATATACACAAACTCAATGCATAAAATTCATGAATCAACGAAATCAAACCTGATCGTTTATTGTAGAGATCACCGTCGGCCTTCAAATCTCAGCACTAAAAGGCAGACTTACAGAAATGCCGGGAACTAAGTACAAATCTGGCACAAATTGAGCAATAATAACGAGGTCGCGAGAGCCCGTAAAAACCCACAACAAACACAGCGGGTCGAGCTCATTGTTCGTGTGGAGAACGTGATATTGAATTACAAGCGTCTAGTCCGTCATTCATAATCCAGCCGTCGTCCATTAGAGAATATCCGCGTCCATAATCCAAAGACCTATTCCATTTCCATATAACAGTATTAGCACCAAATTCAAAAAGACAAAAGTATACATAAACATAGGCTTGTTTCCTGCAAGAGAGAAGCGGTCAACAATTTTCAATGATGCCGGCAAGACATCATGATGTTCCAAAATATCAAATCCGTATCGCTGATCAGCATTCTTAATCCATAATATTCGTTATAGAGTCGTCATCTAAAAATGATGTACCTCAGTCACGCTTTGATTGTGACTGTTCATATGAGTACCATGAGGATCTTGAAGTACATGGGCCCACACGGCCCCCAGCCCCGGGTTAAGCGGAATTAGACACATGTTACGAAACGTAGCCCCATAGATCTTGCACGCTACGTTCGTATTTTGCTATCAGCATGCGATATGTATCGCCAAATTTGAGAAACTTTTGAGTGGAGGCGTTTGGTGGAATAGCCCTGTTTTATAAGTTTCTGTAACAGTGTTTTGTGACGTTGATTAAAATCGTCACATTTAACACAGGATCTAGCAAATGCTACTAAGCGAGATATGTATACGCCATATGCAGGTCCCACTGGAATATTACTGTCCAGAAAGGGATAGTTTACGATGTCGAAATTGTAATCATCTCTTTTTGTCATAAAGTCGACGAGAGAGAATGCCCGCTTCATTTTTATAGAGATATAGATCTAAATATGATGTGCCTGTAGGGCTATCTGTAGTTTCCTTCAAATCCAGTGAGGGTGGATATACATCCTTCACTGCGTCATTTATATAGCGATTATCCACAGCGAGAAGATCGTCTATATAGCGTTTGGTGAATGAGAAGGAACGGGCTTTGAATGGATCGGTTTTTGAAAGCGCCTGCATAGTCATATTCATAAGAGAACAGATACAGGTCAGCCAACAGGGGTGCACAATTAGTACCTATTGGAATACCTATATGCTGCTGATATATTGTGTTGCCAAATTTCACATAGATATTTTTAATGAGAAATTCAAGCAACTCTATAAACAAAGAAACATCCCATGAATGATATCTCTTGTATGTAGTCGAGCTAAAGAATGCTTTATGGCTTCACATTGTCTCCATCACGCAGGACTGTGTTATCAGATAAGCCCGAGATTAATATTGACTTTAGAAAATATATCGGGTAATAATTTCAAGATATAAGAACTTTGAAAAACTCCGACAAGAGCCAATTAATTTCGCGACGTACGTCCGAAGACAATAAACACATGGCAGATGGAAAAACAGACCATGTGAAGTCGACAAATTTGCCCAAACAAAATTTTGACAAGACAGAAATGTGAAAGAAAACTATCCCCAAAATATTAATTTAATCACCATCGAACCATTGACAAAAATGACATAGGTGAGACAACATACGGCGAGGAAGCATTCCTTCGTCTGACATTTAATACGAGGATTATTCGAAGTAGACGGCATATCCGGCAGCAACGCTAAAAGCGCATCCAAATTATCCGAAAAACCATCATTGACGTATGTTCCTAACTTTACACTGAAGAAAAGGGAATCACAGATGAACTCGACGAGACCGGTGTAGGAGAACGTCGAGTCGAAGTACGAGAACGGCATACCGGAGAACGGGAAGGCCGAAAAATAGAACTAGAATTCCCGGTCTAATTCTCACCGATTTCGTAAGCAGTATGCACTACAATAATCGTCGACAGATTGGATATTTAATGATGGAAATTGATTGAAATATCAAACATTTATAAACAATGTTTCTATCTGTTACCAAATCAACCTGTCTCACTCCATGCCAACTCAATCCTAAAATTGAAGTCCCGTAACATGTCATTTCGCTATTATAGAATCGCTGATTCATCGATAAACGAAACCGCAAGACAGCAATTTTGACACTCAATGGTAGGTCTGAACAACCCACCATAAAACGAGAAACGGATTCAGAACTGCGTTATGAATTAACCCGCAAAGGAGAAACAGACACGACACGTTTATTCCGTTTAGGTAACGGAGTGTGAAAACAAAAAGACAAAGGAGAGGTCGAGATGATATGCGAACCCACTGCATTTCATTGTCCGACGAGAACAATGGATTGCTCAGGCACAGCAGGTTAGAGAAGTCTTTGTCGAAGTAGACAAAGGAACCGGTTTGACTGCATACATAGCCAAACCTATACATGTAGGCTGTCTAAAATCTGTGATTAAACTAGACGTAGAACCGTCCCGCTAGTATATTTATAGAGGCGGGCGAGTTCTGATTACTAAGATCATGGGAAACATTTATATAATTGCAACGATAACTTCGTTAGCTTTCATGTCAATTACAAGCAATTCCCAACAGACGTCTGTCGACTTCCGAAAGGAACGCAAAGGTAAGCCCGTCTAGCCTGGGCGAAATTTCCCCACGCTAACGGGTCTCTAATATACACTCGGCGAACTTCGCCGATAACACAACTCTTTACAAGAAAACCAAACCGTGTGGGCGTCCAAACTGGACCACCATTTCACACACGAATTACATGCATTAGATATCGGAATCTCAGACATAATTAATGAAAGAATTTCCGACAATAATGAAAGAATTTCCGACAAGAAATAACACAATTCAAAACCGATAAGGATACTGCGGGTCGTTACAACAACAACCCAGGTTGTATAAACACTTCCTTCCTGATGTGTACTGGTCGAGGTACAACAGAGAATAGAGGGCGAGTATGGCTTGGACAGAGCCTATATAGTAATCCTGCTGGAATGAGGTGGGAGAGCTCTCCTAGGGGCGGACAACTCTCCGCTAGGGGAGCTAACTTTTAGTTTTAAACTTCCGTTTTCTACGTTGTCTCATCTTCCTGACGGAGATTGAATGGCATAATTGAAACAGGTTTACGATTTGGGCTACAAATGGTAAGATTATGTCATGTGATTGCTAAGGTAAGTCTACGTCATGTGAATAAGAAAAGTCTGTGTCATGCGATGGTGAAGGTAAGTCCATGTCATGTGATTACATTAAGCTTATGTCATGTGATTGTTAAGGTAAATCTATTTCATGTGATTTCCAATGCCATGTTATAATAGAGTTCACTTGAAGATCCTGTGGAGATGTTGCAGTCTAGGCTCTGAGATTATTGAGAAAGATATTCAACCAAAAATGGTTTGGAACAATATATCCCTATAACAGCCACAATACACGTAATATGTTGACCATCTCATTAGCTAGAATGTATATCCATATAACAGCCACAATACCTGTAATATGTTGACCACCTCATTACCTATAATGTATATCCATACAACAGCCACAATACCTGTAATATGTTGACCACCTCATTAGCTATAATGTATATCCATATAACAGCCACAATACCTGTAATTTGTTGACTACCTCATTAGCTATAATGTATATCCATATAACAGCCACAATACCTGTAATTTGTTGACTATCTCATTAGCTATAATGTATATCCATATAACAGCCACAATACCTGTAATTTGTTGACCATCTCATTAGCTATAATGTATATACATATAACAGCAACAATATCTGTAATATGTTGACCATCTCATTAGCTATAATGTATATCCATATAACAGCCACAATACCTGTAATATGTTGACCATCTCATTAGCTATAATGCTATCCATATAACAGCAACAATACCTGTAATTTGTTGACCATCTCATTAGCTATAATATATATCCATATAACAGCCACAACACCTGTAATATGTTGACCACCTCATTAGCTATAATGTATATCCATATAACAGCCACAACACCTGTAATATGTTGACCACCTCATTAGCTATAGTGTATATCCATATAACAGCCACAATACCTGTAATATGTTGACCACCTCATTAGCTATAATATATATCTCTATAACAGTCACAATACACGTAATATGTTGACCATCTCATTAGCTATAATGTATATCCATATAACAGCCACAATACCTGTAATATGTTGACCACCTCATTAGCTATAATGTATATCTCTATAACAGCCACAATACCTGTAATTTGTTGACCACTCATTAGCTATAATGTCTATCCATATAACAGCCACAATACCTGTAATATGTTGACCACCTCATTAGCTATAATGTATATCCATATAACAGCCACAATACCTGTAATTTGTTGACCACCTCATTAGCTATAGTGTATATCCATATAACAGCCACAATACCTGTAATTTGTTGACCACCTCATTAGCTATAGTGTATATCCATATAACAGCCACAATACCTGTAATGTGTTGACTACCTCATTAGCTATAATGTATATCCATATAACAGCCACAATACCTGTAATATGTTGACCACCTCATTAGCTATAATGTACATCCACATAACAGCCAAAATACCTGTAATATGTTGACCACCTCATTAGCTATAATGTATATCCATATAACAGCCACAATACCTGTAATATGTTGACCACCTCATTAGCTATAGTGTATATCCATATAACAGCCACAATATCTGTAATTTGTTGACCACCTCATTAGCTATGTATATCCATATAACAGCCACAACACCTGTAATATGTTGACTATCTCATAAGCTATAATGTATATCCATATAACAGCCATAATACCTGTAATATATTGACTATCTCATTTGCTATAATGTATATCCATATAACAGCCACAATACCTGTAATTTGTTGACTATCTCATTAGCTATAATGTATATCCATATAACAGCCACAATACCTGTAATTTGTTGACCACCTCATTAGCTATAGTGTATATCCATATAACAGCCACAATATCTGTAATTTGTTGACTATCTCATTAGCTATAATGTATATCCATATAACAGCCACAATACCTGTAATATGTTGACTATCTCATTAGCCATAATGTTTTTCCATATAACAGCCACAATACCTGTAATATGTTGACCACCTCATTAGCTATAATGTATATCCATATAATAGCCACAATACCTGTAATATGTTGACCACCTCATTAGCTATAATGTATATCCATATAATAGCCACAATACCTGTAATATGTTGACCACCTCATTAGCTATAATGTATATCCATATAATAGCAACAATACCTGTAATATGTTGACCACCTCATTAGCCATAATGTTTTTCCATATAACAGCCACAATACCTGTAATATGTTGACCACCTCATTAGCTATAATGTATATCCATATAATAGCCACAATACCTGTAATATGTTGACCACCTCATTAGCTATAATGTATATCCATATAACAGCCACAATACATGTAATATGTTGACCATCTCATTAGCTATAATGTATATCCATACAACAGCAACAATACCTGTAATATGTTGACCACCTCATTAGCTATAATGTATATCCATATAACAGCCACAATATCTGTAATTTGTTGCCTATCTCATTAGCTATAATGTATATCCATATAACAGCCACAATATCTGTAATTTGTTGCCTATCTCATTAGCTATAATGTATATCCATATAACAGCCACAATATACCTGTAATTTGTTGACTATCTCATTAGCTATAGTGTATATCCATAGAACAGCCACAATATACCTGTAATTTGTTGATCATCTCATTAGCTATAGTGTATATCCATATAACAGCCACAATATACCTGTAATTTATTGACCACCTCATTAGCTATAGTGTATATCCATATAACAGCCACAATATACCTGTAATTTGTTGACTATCTCATTAGCTATAGTGTATATCCATATAACAGCCACAATATCTGTAATTTGTTGACCATCTCATTAGCTATAGTGTATATCCATATAACAGCCACAATATCTGTAATTTGTTGACCATCTCATTAGCTATACAGTATATCCATATAACAGCCACACTATCTGTAATTTGTTGACCATCTCATTAGCTATAATGTATATCCATATAACAGCCACAATATACCTGTAATCTGTTGACTATCTCATTAGCTATAGTGTATATCCATATAACAGCCACAATATCTGTAATTTGTTGACTATCTCATTAGCTATAATGTATATCCATATAACAGCCACAATACCTGTAATATGTTGACCACCTCATTAGCTATAATGTATATCCATATAAGAGCCACAATATCTGTAATTTGTTGACTATCTCATTAGCTATAATGTATATCCATATAACAGCCACAATACCTGTAATATGTTGACCGCCTCATTAGCTATAATGTATATCCATATAACAGCCACAATATCTGTAATATATTGACCACCTCATTAGCTATAGTGTATATCCATATAACAGCCACAATATCTGTAATATGTTGACCATCTCATTAGCTATAATGTATATCCATATAACAGCCACAATACCTGTAATATGTTGACCACCTCATTAGCTATAATGTATCCATATAACAGCCACAATACCTGTAATATGTTGACCATCTCATTAGCTATAGTGTATATCCATATAACAGCCACAATATCTGTAATATGTTGACCATCTCATTGGCTATAATGTATATCCATATAACAGCCACAATACCTGTAATATGTTGACCATCTCATTAGCTATAGTGTATATCCATATAACAGCCACAATATCTGTAATATGTTGACCATCTCATTAGCTATAATGTATATCCATATAACAGCCACAATACCTGTAATTTGTTGACCATCTCATTAGCTATAGTGTATATCCATATAACAGCCACAATATCTGTAATTTGTTGACCATCTCATTAGCTATAGCGTATATCCATATAACAGCCACACTATCTGTAATTTGTTGACCATCTCATTAGCTATAATGTATATCCATATAACAGCCACAATATACCTGTAATTTGTTGACTATCTCATTAGCTATAGTGTATATCCATATAACAGCCACAATATCTGTAATTTGTTGACTATCTCATTAGCTATAATGTATATCCATATAACAGCCACAATACCTGTAATATGTTGACCACCTCATTAGCTATAATGTATATCCATATAAGAGCCACCTGCATCTGTGGCCATGGATACGAAGATGCGAGACATTTCTTCTACACCTGTCCAAGATACACTGATCGAAGGCGAGAAATATTTGGCAATCTAGACGATATACCCGAAATGGAAACAATTCTGTTTGGAAGTTCTTCTCTCACATTAGAGGAAAATGTGAATTTATTCAATAAAGTAGGAAGATTTATTTCAGAATCCAGAAGATTTGTCACGGATCAATAACATCTTCAACATGAGGCTATCAAGCAGCACTTGAACCACATCGGCTTATGTTGTACAGCAATCACATATAAAATATACTGTTATATCAACACAGTGATAGTAAAAATTTACATATATATCTATAAATTCGGTCTACCAACAAAAGTAATGAAATAGATAAATATATAAGAAAACGTAACCATCTTGTTAAACAATGAAATATATATAACGAAACTTACTGTATGATATATGTTCAAGATTACAAATGTTAGGAGAGGCGTTAAAATAGGCTTATGACCTGTTCGCCGATCCTCTTTCTTGAAAGGAAATAAAATATTGTTTAAACCAAGAGCCACAATATCTGTAATTTGTTGACTATCTCATTAGCTATAATGTATATCCATATAACAGCCACAATACCTGTAATATGTTGACCGCCTCATTAGCTATAATGTATATCCATATAACAGCCACAATATCTGTAATATATTGACCACCTCATTCGCTATAGTGTATATCCATATAACAGCCACAATATCTGTAATATGTTGACCATCTCATTAGCTATAATGTATATCCATATAACAGCCACAATACCTGTAATATGTTGACCACCTCATTAGCTATAATGTATATCCATATAACAGCCACAATCCCTGTAATATGTTGACCATCTCATTAGCTATAGTGTATATCCATATAACAGCCACAATATCTGTAATATGTTGACCATCTCATTGGCTATAATGTATATCCATATAACAGCCACAATACCTGTAATATGTTGACCATCTCATTAGCTATAGTGTATATCCATATAACAGCCACAATATCTGTAATATGTTGACCATCTCATTAGCTATAATGTATATCCATATAACAGCCACAATACCTGTAATATGTTGACCACCTCATTAGCTATAATGTATATCCATATAACAGCCACAATATCTGTAATATGTTGACCACCTCATTAGCTATAATGTATATCCATATAACAGCCACAATACCTGTAATATGTTGACCACCTCATTAGCTATAGTGTATATCCATATAACAGCCACAATACCTGTAATATGTTGACCACCTCATTAGCTATAATGTATATCCATATAACTGCCACAATATCTGTAATATGTTGACCACCTCATTAGCTATAGTGTATATCCATATAACAGCCACAATACCTGTAATATGTTGACCACCTCATTAGCTATAATGCATATCTCTATAACAGCCACAATACCTGTAATATGTTGACCACCTCATTAGCTATAATGTATATCCATATAACAGCCACAATACATATAATATGTTGACCACCTCATTAGCTATAATGTATATCCATATAACAGCCACAATATCTGTAATTTGACTATCTCATTAGCTATAATGTATATCCATATAACAGCCACAGTACCTGTAATTTGTTGACTATCTCATTAGCTATAATGTATATCCATATAACAGCCACAATACCTGTAATATGTTGACCAACTCATTAGCTATAGTGTATATCCATATAACAGCCACAATACCTGTAATATCTTGACCACCTCATTAGCTACATGTATAATGTATATCTCTATAACAGCCACAATACCTCATTAGCTATAATGTATATCTCTATAACAGCCACAATACCTGTAATATGTTGACCACCTCATTAGCTATAATGTATATCCATATAACAGCCACAATACCTGTAATATGTTGACCACTCATTAGCTATAATGTATATCCATATAACAGCCACAACACCTGTAATATGTTGACCACCTCATTAGCTATAATGTATATCCATATAACAGCCACAATACCTGTAATATGTTGACCACCTCATTAGCTATAATGTATATCCATATAACAGCCACGATGAATCCCAAGAAGGCAAAACCCTGAAAGAAAATCAAGGAGTAGCCTGAGAATGTAAGTCAAATATTAAAGTTCCATTAAAAAAACCTGTCACTGGAGTTGTTTATTCCCCATACTTCATCTAGGCTTTTGCAAAGACAAATATTTGGGGTAATTCAACACAATATCGGTATATGAATGAATATTACTACACTGATAATCGCAGCTGAGTACCACAATAACAAGAAGTACATCTGAATGAACCAACAGTAAGGATGGCTGTAACTGGTCTGTAATATTGCACAATAGAGACAATGATCCAATCAACATGATCAAATGAAAGTTAGAAGATACGAAAATAATATACCACATATTAATCTGCATTCTGAAATATTATCTATACACATTGATTCTCACCTAAATACATGTATCATTGACACTCAAACAATCACCACTTATATACACTTAAAAATTAAACATTTATAAACAATGTTACTATTTATAACCAAACCAAACCTGCTTTGATTTATGCCTTAATCTCCACCAGGAATACAATACAAACGATAAAACGGAAGTTTTAAAACAAAAGTTATCTCCCCTGGGGAGTTATCCCCCCGGGGAGTAGTCTCCCTTTAGGGGAGCTCTCTCAGCTCAGCCAGGATATATATAGTCTGCCCACAGTATCCACTTCCTCTTTTCTCTTGTTATAAACCGAAACCTGTAGTGTACAAGGCCGCGGAGTGAGAGGAAGGATGGGAGGGCCATTACATCAAAGCAGGTTTGATTTGGTTATAAATAGTAACATTGTTTATAAATGTTTAATATTTATTGCCCAAACCTACACCTGCTTTGATTTATGCCTCACTACCAACACATGGAGGTGGGAACCTCGGCCTTGATGTATTTGCAATGGCAGGCTGAATATCCGCTGAGATAATCACAAACAAGACACAATAATATTCAACAAGAAAACCCTGGTCGGAAACGCAGAATGGTGCCGATTTGAAACTTCTTGTCACGATGGAGGTGAAGGAGGAAGTCAGCTACTAAGGAAACAGAGGCAGAGTCGGGATTGGCATCACGTTCTCGGCACCAGGAGACGAAATAGGCCCATTTCGCTTGATAGAGCTGCGATGTGGAAGATCGATTGGCTGACACCATCGTTTGTGCAACTTCCGCTGAAAATCCTTGGACTGTGAGTGCACTCTGGATAGTCTGCAGACGTGTAAATTGAGCCACCGCGGGTTGTGATGAAATAACCCGTGAGGTTGACGCAACAGGCAGGGCCAAACTGGTAGACGTCGTGGCGGGGCCGTGAGAAGTGGAAGCAGAACCGGGAACCACTGACGACGAGGCCACCACGGAACCACAAGCAACACCACGCAGTCGTGCTGAGCAATCTTCTGGAGAACTTCTAGAATGATGGCCATCGGTGGGTAGGCATAGGCTAGGAAGTTGTCCCAGCTGATCGAAAGAGCGTCGAGGAAAGCGCCATTCGTGACGCCGACGATGACGTAAACGCAGCCGAAGCCGCAGTCGGACATTTAACACACGAAGAAAATGGCTCCGATGGACACGGCATGTCCGGAACAAGCGCCAAAAGTGCTTTCATTTTGACAGAAAACGCCATCATAGATGAATCCTCCGAACTTTCCGACGTCGAAGAGGAATCATCATCATCAGACAAAGCAGTCGAAACCGGTGACGGAGAACGAACGGTGTGATGACGCTGGAAGACGGAAAACTCTGATTAAGAGTATAGTCAAGAAACGGAGTCTGCGCATGACCAGACTGGCGTGGCAAATAGCGTGGAGACAAACGGGAACGTCGAACCGGAGAACGAGAACGGCATACCGGCGAATGGGGAACCCGTAAATTAGCACCACGATGACCCGGTGAATGAGATCGACGAACCGGAGATCGAGAACGCTGAACAGGAGAATTAGAACCAAGTACAGAAGAGTACACCCGAGAGTGGCGTTGCGGTGAACCAGAACGACGATCAGACACGCTAGAATGATGACGTGAAGTGTCAACATGTGTCAAACCCGGCGGTTGTAAATCCGTAACACGAACATTTAAAGCCGATCCCGAACGCCCTTCCATAGAAAAAGATGTTTTCTTTTTAGATAAACCAGCAGATTTAAATCGTAAAGGAGATAACCGACGATGTAAATTGCTATTGCGAGAATCAGCCGGCGAAAGGCCAATAGACAAAGGAGTCGGAGAACTAACATGTGGGGAAGTCGAAATCTTTTGTCCGACGGACACAATAGAGCGTCGCGGTAGCTGTGACCTGGCCTTTGTTTGCTTGAACAAAGGAACCGGTTTTCCAAGGCCTCCAGACAAGCAAGACCCGTGGAGGCTAAGCTATCCAGTACACCTTGGTTATCATGTCGTACAACCATACCGCTAGGTGGTATATCTCCAGACCCAGAAGAAGGAGTTGGACTTTTAGAATTACGGGGCAAATCTAACACGGGACCACCCAGATCTTGATTGATTTTAATGTCCTCAACTAATGCAATTTCCAACACCCGTCTATCGACTTTCGATAGATCGGGGTTCTCTGAAGCCTGCAGTAAATAGGGCCTACGGGCTTGTGCATAATTTTTCCAAGCATCATTATCCCAAGACACACATTCATTACACGTGTTATTTCGATAGCAAATTTTGTCCTTACAAACGAAACAACGCGTGTGGGCATCTAGGCGTGTCGAAATTCGCCCACACGCACGGCAAGAATTTGAAGGAATGGGAACAGAATACTCAGACATTATTCAAGAAAGAAAATGTTTCGAAAATAAACAAGTCTTTGAACAACAACAACTAGTTTAACAACAACAACTAGACTGTATTGCAAACTCCCTGACGTGCACCACTCGAGGTACAAACGAGAAAAGAGGAAGTGGATACTGTGGGCAGACTATATATATCCTGGCTGAGCTGAGAGAGCTCCCCTAAAGGGAGACTACTCCCCGGGGGGATAACTCCCCAGGGGAGATAACTTTTGTTTTAAAACTTCCGTTTTATAGTTTGTATTGTATTCCTGGCGGAGAATAAGGTATAAATCAAAGCAGGTGTAGGTTTGGGCAATAAATGAGTGAAGTTAAAGATGACAATTGTATGAAGAAGCATTGAGAAAGATTGATGTGTGAATAGGGAGGATGATTAAATGAAAACTTACTGGCTGATACACTGGCTTGGAATCAGTTTTGGAAGTACAGAAAACCACAATGGCAAATATAACACTGACCATCAGAACTAGAGACCAAACTGGTAAAACTCCAAACACTAACAAAAATCCCACTGAAATTAAAAAAAGTTTACAATCAGTGAGTGAAAATATCACTGTACACAGATAATCTATCTTGCAATGAAACTGATCTTTCTAAAAAATAGCCTTGTCCAACCCCCACAGGTCTGTCACATCAAGGGAAATAACTCTACCACAACCATGTTACAATTAGGGGAGATAATGTAGTACAAAGAAACAAGTCACAAACAGTGGAGATAATTTAGCAAAGGACAATTCATGTCAATGTTGAGCTTGATATTAATGAGCTAATCTGGTTTATTCCTGCATTTCTGCCTTTCTATTAATAGTTTGGAGCTGTGTTTGTGGTTCACAGCTAGTCGTGAATATTTGATAGCCCATATTGAGGATGTGGTGAATAATAATCAACAATACTCTGGTCTCAGGAATTAAACAGCAAATACTACCAAGTGCATACACAAAATACAATGTAAATACATTGTCAATAACAATGTAAATACATTGTCCATATCAGTATACTGTTGCACAAATTGAAAGAAAAGATTTCATGAGTTATAGATCCTGTAAGAAAAAAGTTATGTAATCAGCGGTAGCTAGACATCATGTAAGTTTTATTTGATGAACAATGTAGCACAATGAAGAAGACAATGTTTCAGATCACATAGTTACATACTAACATTTCCGTATTGTTATTTTTATATCATGTAATTATAATGAATAAACACAGACCTTTAGTAGCAATGATAGAGAAGACTGGACCAGTGATCATCTGAAGCGTCTGTAAATGTCTGTTCCAGTTATGATTCTCCTGGCTATAGTCCACTACAGGAATGGTGAGGATCAACAACAACTGGATAGGACACTGGACAAATAAAGGCACACTTTTATATATGTTTATCAGTAACAATGATTTGGTTTAAGACTCACAAAATATAATTGATAAAACACCTGCAGCCTGCAGTTGTGTTAACGTCAGTCTTTTGTTCATGACATGGTGGGATATTACCTTTTCAATGGGAGGTCTTCACCAAAACCTTGCCAGCAGAACTGTATGGTGAAATCAATTTCACTCTTCAAAGTGATCGGAGTCTTGGCTGATTGGTTGATTTCATGTACCATACCAATAAATAATGTAAAACGGTCTGCAATATCATAAATTGATCCACACAAATTTTAAATTTCAAAAGTTTGTATGTTCTATCCAGAATAATGAAATAGAATAATGGAAATCCAATTCAATAGATGTATATTCATTGTGCACAACTCCATTATGTTGATTGTCTTCTTCATGGATCAGCTGATGATGCCTCTTAAGATTAGCATATTTCGAAAGGCTAATTTGGGGGTTCAGGTGAGCTTGGGCGAGTGATATGTGTGGATCTTACAGAATGAAACTCGGTTAAAATTTGCTGCTATATTTTGTGCTCTAAAGCTGTAATGTTACAGTTCACTGTGTCAAATGTCTACAGGGTGGACTGGTCATCTGTTACAAACCATCTGCATTATAAAAGGTTGCAGGGTTAATCATCATTGGAACTTTATGCCTGAATAGTTGACAGTGGCAGGTGACACAAGCTATATGGACTAAGAAAATATGACTGGGTTGATTTACAGCCACACATTCAGATCTTTATTCCATAAGGTTTAAACCATTCAGACAATGTTAACTACGTTTGTATCCAACTAAATATGAGGTAATTTGATCTATGAATTCTTATATATTTGGAAAAAACATTGTCTAATATATTACGAAAATATCAGAGCAGCTTTGATCGTCCAGCCTATCAGTGAGGATTGTGACAATTTCCTTCAATATGAAATTAAGAAAATCAGGTTAGTGTAAAACGGCATTTGAATTCATGCTCAGTACTACATAACATCTGTGTTACTTGTAAGGTAAATGTGATAGGATACCAATTAACTTACTACAGGTAAAACACTAGTATAACCCATGAAATCCTGGTCTCATTAGGTAAAACACTAGTATAACCCATGAAATCCTGGTCTCATTAGGTAAAACACTAGTATAACCCATGAAATCCTGGTCTCATTAGGTTAAACACTAGTATAACCCATGAAATCCTGGTCTCATTAGGTAAAACACTAGTATAACCCATGAAATCCTGGTCTCATTAGGTAAAACACTAGTATAACCCATGAAATCCTGGTCTCATTAGGTAAAGCACTAGTATAACCCATGAAATTCTGGTCTCATTAGGTAAAACACTAGTATAACCCATGAAATCCTGGTCTCATTAGGTAAAACACTAGTATAACCCATGAAATCCTGGTCTCATTAGGTAAAACACTAGTATAACCCATGAAATCCTGGTCTCATTAGGTAAAACACTAGTATAACCCATGAAATCCTGGTCTCATTAGGTAAGTATAACCCATGAAATCCTGCTCTCATTAGGTAAAACACTAGTATAACCCATGAAATCCTGCTCTCATTTCTGAGATTTCTCTGCTTTACCTTGAATATTTGATAGATCTTGGCATAGAATTTCTTTTCTTTCCATCCTTCTGTGTCTATAGGGTTCACTGCTATTAGGAAGTCTCTCAGTCCTCTACTTGGTGCCTTGACAATTACTCTATCCAACAAAGGTGTTGTTTCATCTTCTGCCAAAACAGTATTTATAAAAGGAGTTCAAAGAAGGGTGTATAACAGTTCTCAACATAATTCATCAGGGATAATATTGTTCCACTGGACAGAAATAGAGAGAAAATTTCAAGCAAGATTTGTGAATAAAGAGGCATTTAATGTCATTCATAGTCAGTTATCAAAAGTAACAATGTTCAGTTTCAGTAACAATGTTCAGTTCAGTAACAATGTTCAGTTTTAGTAAATATGTTCAGTTTCATTAACAATCTTCAGTTTCAGTAACAATCTTCATTTCATTAACAATGTTAAGTTTCAGTACCAATGTTCAGTTTTAGTAACAAATCTTTAGTTTCAGTAACAATGTCTATAGGCCTACTCAGTTTCATTATGGTGTCTTGTTAATTCGGATTAAATAATTCTTCAACTGTTAAAATTTTTAACTAAGCCATATATGACAATGGATTTTAGGAAATATAATCAATGGACGAGGTAAGGGAAGAAGGGAAGAAAGCACAGACAGAGTTTGATCTGATGAACAGACATACATGATACAGTGAATGTTTGTGAAAGGTTCTACCAATACACCTACTGCACACTTTGCATGAAAACATACAGAAAAGCTGTGTAAAGAACAAGTCAATTTGGATTTTTTATCACAATAAAACAGATGTGGTATAAACGTATTGAAGCCGTAAGATCTGACCCATGACATCAGAGTCTGATTACGATCATGTAGTATAATATCGACGAGTCGGTCGTGTCGGACATCCTATTATGAAGTATGTTGCACAACAATTGAGTATGACATCATCATGACATCAACAAAGGCATTACGTTTTAGCTTTGTGACATTGGCATTACAATGGAAATGTCACCTAGAACAATCAATACAATACATGACATCAACAAAGGCATTACGTTTTAGCTTTGTGACATTGGCATTACAATGGAAATGTCACCTAGAACATTCAATACAATACATGACATCAACAAAGGCATTACGTTTTAGCTTTGTGACATTGGCATTACAATGGAAATGTCACCTAGAACAATCAATACAATACATGACATCAACAAAGGCATTACGTTTTAGCTTTGTGACATTGGCATTACAATGGAAATGTCACCTAGAACATTCAATACAATACATGACATCAACAAAGGCATTACGTTTTAGCTTTGTGACATTGGCATTACAATGGAAATGTCACCTAGAACAATCAATACAATACATGACATCAACAAAGGCATTACGTTTTAGCTTTGTGACATTGGCATTACAATGGAAATGTCACCTAGAACATTCAATACAATACATGACATCAACAAAGGCATTACGTTTTAGCTTTGTGACATTGGCATTACAATGGAAATGTCACCTAGAACATTCAATACAATACATGACATCAACAAAGGCATTACGTTTTAGCTTTGTGACATTGGCATTACAATGGAAATGTCACCTAGAACATTCAATACAATACATGACATCAACAAAGGCATTACGTTTTAGCTTTGTGACATTGGCATTACAATGGAAATGTCACCTAGAACATTCAATACAATACATGACATCAACAAAGGCATTACGTTTTAGCTTTGTGACATTGGCATTACAATGGAAATGTCACCTAGAACATTCAATACAATACATGACATCAACAAAGGCATTACGTTTTAGCTTTGTGACATTGGCATTACAATGGAAATGTCACCTAGAACATTCAATACAATACATGACATCAACAAAGGCAGTATACGTTTTAGCTTTGTGACATTGGCATTACAATGGAAATGTCACCTAGAACATTCAATACAATACATGACATCAACAAAGGCAGTATATGTTTTAGCTTTGTGACATTGGCATTACAATGGAAATGTCACCTAGAACACTCAATACAATACATGACATCAACAAAGGCAGTATACGTTTTAGCTTTGTGACATTGGCATTACAATGGAAATGTCACCTAGAACACTCAATACAATACATGACATCAACAAAGGCAGTATACGTTTTAGCTTTGTGACATTGGCATTACAATGGAAATGTCACCTAGAACATTCAATACAATACAATACAAATCTTTTGTATTGTCGGAGGAGTTACACAAATAACATTAGCATCTTGCTGAGCTAGTCAGTCCGACATTAAAACATAATAGATAAGACATGATAAGACATAAAACAGCAATCTTTAAATATTAAGAGGATTTGCAGATAACACATCTACATGTACTAGAAAGCCCTTTCCATGATTTCAATAGGCTTTTGAAATGTGCAATTCACTACAATTGCTCGCTATGAATGATCGTAATCGGACTCCAACATCCTGGGTCAGCAGGTCATGGCTTTCACCATTTCCAAACACACGAGATATTGCCAATTTGGAGAGTTTCAAGTTCATTTGTTTCCAACTTCGACCATTCCAAAAAAACATAAAACCACCATTAAAGATCACATATTACCTCCTAGAACAATTTAGCATCAAAAAAGTATGGGATGTGGGGACCATTTGGTAGAAGCTTTAAGTTTGCCAAAGCAATGAACACTACGGGTGCCCTAGTTAGTCGCCTCTTAGGACAAGCTGTCTGAGGAACTAAGGCCTATTTTTTCCATGACCTGGGGTGTGCACAACGACATTCCAGGTCAACCCCAAGAGCCCCATGGGGCAACATGGGCTGGGTATTGATTACTGTGATTGTTTTCATTAACTGTACCAAACAGGCCCAGGAAAATCTCTGAGATTTTAAATTTGACTGGGTATGCGTGAGTGAGGAAGTGAACAGTGTTTAATGTTGCGTTCTAGCAATTTTTCAGTCATATCGTGACGACGTGCCTACATATGTCAGAGAGAGCAATACCAATACAACCTTCCTAGTAATTAATATTCTATAATCAGACCTGATACTTCTCCCAGTTGTATAATCCCAACAGCAGGACAACCAATCCTTGATCTATCATCTTAATGCTGAGCACAAAGTGAAGAAACAGCAAGTTTAATTAATAAATCTTAGGTACATGCTATGACTTGGCCTGGGATCAATCTCAGAACCTCCTTCCTGTGAAGTGGACTCCAACCACTAGACAATGGCAGTGCAGTGACTGGGTTTAAGCAGATGAGACATGCGAGTAAAGGGTTTGAGAACATCTATCCAGCAGCAAATAATATAGACATGTAGATTATGCACAAGCAGACCAGTCTCTTTACAAGCCCATACAAAGCAAGCATCATATTCTGGCAGGGTACAAACCTTTCTCCATATTGCCCGTTGAACCATTTTCATACCCACATTGTGCAATCGCATTGTTCTCATTACGATAAAACGATGCGCTACCTGTAACCGGAGCCTTCAGTTCATCTTCGACATCCGAGGGAATCACCTCGGACTGATTATACATGGAGTCCTTATCCTCATCCTGAATGGCTGTTCACAGATCAAATCATTATTGATCAAGTCATTATTGATCAAGTCATTATTGATCAAGTCAATAGGTATATTCTGAACAATTGTATGCATCGAGATTGCAAATCCAAACTTACATCTTAACCCAAATCCGAAAATTAGTTTAAAATACACGGGTTTCCCTTTAAATAAGGGAACTAATAAAGTATTCTTCTTTTCTCCATGTAGGTTAAATACCCATATTCCAACCAAGAGAAGCAACGTTGCAGACATTGTGCCAGCAGTAAATCCATATCATAGTTAATATAAACCCTGGCTATATGTCATCGCATGCATGGAATCAAACGATGTTTCTGACCAGCAAATATTGAGAAACGCAAATTATCATGGGTACAGCCATCTTTAAACAATCCAACACAGAATGATGATCGAAAAAGGGCTTGAAGAAATATCATCCGAAATTTGAAAATAGAGATTTGAGGTTTGTGACATTTTTAAACATCATTTACGAATTTATCTCCTATTTTCCAACTAGCAGGCCGGTCTTCACTTATTGACCAATCCTGAACTAGGTTATGCTTTTATCCTAGTATCTCTTTGGGTAACTTTTGCACAAAATCATCTACAATGTTTTTAGTTCCTTTATATCTAAAAGGGACTGATCTCATCTTATCTCCACTTCTGATAATCATTGATTGATACTCTAGAAATGGTGACACAAATTGAGTCAGTATGTTAACTCATCTTTCAACAAATTTATGCCATATTAATATTATCAAGAACATTCTGATCAGTATCAATCAAATCAGGATTAAGAAAGAGGTGAACATTTCACATCGCAAGCAATTATATTCCCAATTTCTGTATTAGACATAAATTCCTATACTTACTAGAATGGTCGATAGTGGGTCCATTTTTGACCCGTTTTTTGTTTCGCTGGTAAATGTACCTGCCCAACACGACCACCAGCACATAGAAAATATAGAGTACTATAAACCCTGGAAATAATGAACAGGAATGACTATTACAAATTATGTAATCAAAGCTTGAGATCTCTGCTAGTGAGGTTACAGTTAACTTCACTGCTCTCTGCATATGATATTCACTAAAACATACCTTTCCCCAGAATTGCTCTAAAAGTGTAAGCTAATCCTGAATACTCAAATTTTTTCCATCCTGAAAATCCACTAAAATTTCAAGGATTATGCCTGTCCCAAACAGCAGATTATGCCTTTCCCAGTCATTCCTGTCAACAACCTTGAGGCTGTCCCTGCCAAATCTGTACCAAACTGAATATATTCCCATTGCTTGTTTCGGTAATACACCCAATTGAAGCCAGTACCTTGATAATAATCTCTCTCAGTGCTGCACTGGCTGGGCTGATCAGTGTCCAGGATAATAGGAACTGTGGGCACTCTCATGTCCTGGCACATGTGTTGGCACCATCATCATATGACCGAAACATAGTTGAAAACGATGGTAAATCCCACTTACTCACTCAGTTAATTAATTCTCCACTGACCTATAGCTTCATATTGCTGTATAACTTTGTCCCACAGCATGGCGAATGCCCAGAAGACAGCCGCAATATAAAATATAACATCTCGCAGGAAGGGTCGCTCCATTGCATCAAATGGACAAATGATTGCAATAGTTCCTGCCACAATCGTCGTCACAAATACACCTGCACCTGGATTCAACAAAAAATTTAACTATACTTGCATTGTATCTGCACAATTGGATTGTACCTGTAGGTAAATAAATGCCAAGGTTTTAAGCTCAGATATTTAACAAAATTATTCTTCATACATTGTATTTTATTCCACATATTTTTTCTGGAAGATGCAGGAGGAACATGAATGATAATTTTCAACAATTTAAATTATTTCCAGAAATTTAAATATATGGTTATTCAAATATTTAACTTTGTTTCCATGGCTACAGAAAAGTAAATCAGACCAACATGATTATATAAACTCACCAAAGAGAGCCCCAAATGCCAATCCAGCGTCTCCATTCTTAGCGTTACTTATGGCAGCAATTGCTGAGAATATATCTGGTGCACCATTTCCAAATGCCAGAAATGTCACCCCATGTGAATTGTTAAGAAAAATAGTCATTTTACAACCAGCCAATATAAAAATTCAAATATAATACATATTAATTTGTTGACTGTGTTCGAAATTGTCCTTTTAATAGGAGAATTAAATGATAGATTTTGTACAAAGAGGATATTGCCACATTATCACTCAGGCGCAATGTCTTGGAAATCACCGTCAGAGCTGGACAAAAGCTGAAATACATAACAGAGAATTATCAAGTTAGGACATTCTGGGATTTTATACAAGTCTACACATTCAGGATTATCTCCCAAACAAACCATGATAAATAAAAGTCATCATACAATGCAAGGCCTACTTTTCCACGGGAACCCAATTCTAGATCCCCCCACGACAGCACTCCTGCAAAATAATTCACAGGAATCCAAAAGATTCCTGTTCAAGTTTTAGCAATCTGTATAGAGTGAGTGAGTGAGTGAGTGAGTGAACGTCGCTTTAAACTATATTTCTGTCATATCCACCTTGGGTCATATTCCTTTTCACAAGCGGGACCCCCACGGGTAGGGTCATATTTCCTTTTTACACAGGGAACCCCATAGGTGCCCCAGTTAATTGCCTCTTATGACAAGCCGATAGCTTTGGATTCCCATGAATTTCTATCGAGTTGGACTGTGAGTATCTGTTTGGATGCCCATGGATTGTGATGAAAAGTATGTAAGGCCTGTAATGGCTGCGAATATCAGGAAGATTTTTTAGTTCCTGGTGGCGAAGGATGCATACACCTATATATGCACTTCAGTACCAAGGATTAAAAAAAAAAGACACTCCAGTGCAAATTGGTCACTATGACATCCTGTCAATAGATGATCAGATACTGTGTATCTGTTCCAAAATCAGCTCTTTTTGACATTGCATCAGTGCTATGAGCCCTGTCACAAGTCTCATACAGATTTCGTGCCAGACTCAAAGGCCCAACTTAGTTGTTTTGGGGGTGTCTGTAAATGTTCATCCGGTCTGTTGAAAGCTGCACTTATGAGAGCTGATTTATACTGCTTTTCATTGTACAGTAGTATATATCAGAAGGGTTTAAGGCTTTAATGGAAACTAGATTCATTTCATCTGTAGTAGTATTTTACTAACAAATCATCCGCTGTAACAGCCAGTCCTACAAACAGGAAGAGCCACCATAGAAACTGAAAGTAGACAAAAAGAAGTTGATCAGTCATTAAAATCCATCATTTACAATCATTTAACTAAAATAGTTTTGAAGGTTTATGACTTGAAAAGATGAAGTTAACTTTAAGTTGCAAATTTTACTTCTCTAATCAAGTTAGGGGCATGCTGATAAATGGACGTACATACAAAGTTATATATACATACATAATTTAATCTGGAAAACAATAGATTCCGTCATATCCATGGAGGTCAGTTTGATGTGTTCTTTATAACAGTTAGACAATTGCCCATGAATATCTTAAAACTGGAAGGTTGCCCTTCATGTCCATTGGTGCAGGAACAAGCTGGGAGAATCTGAGTGTTTTATAAACAACATGATGATAATACAAAAGACCACCTGCAAAACAAAAATAGACTTAACAGGTGATGTCCCAATTTCCACACAGAGTTATCTCCCTTGGGTCAAATGATGAGAGTTCAGATCAGACTTTCTGCCACGGTATACCAATATTGGGATTGAAAACTTGGGAAAGCCCAGGCCACCTGCCGAAGAAGAATTATTGCGAGTGGCGAGGTAAACCCCCCCATGCAGCCTGCGCCCTGACGCCCCACCCCCATGCCTGATGGGGTTTGAGTGGCGTTCATTTGACTCTTCCCGATTGAACTCGGAAGAATGTGGAAGGGTTACCTCTTATAGTATAGTTATTCTTGTATGCGTAAGAAAAGTACTACATGAGCTAACCTTGAATGATTTATGTAGATATGATAACTTACAACGATAACAAGTCCCAGAGGAACAAGTTTTCCTGCAAAGTTACAGTAGATGAATTCTGTATAGGATATAAATCCGTCATCAATTTGGCAGTCCTCGGTGGCATTCACGAATGCGCACACATCTGTGATATTGAGAGAGTGGAAGGCATCACACTGGAAGTCAAACAGGAAGTACATGTACATGTATTCATATGATCATGATGATGTCTTGTTGAGTTAAGACCAAGCAATATATGAAAATCTAAAAGGATATTATTGTAACCATTCAAACACTCACATGTCACATAAAACTTAGGCCACAAATATTGATTGATTCAGAACTGGAAAAAACCCCAGAGAAATCCTGCTTATCAAGTGACTAGCCTATACCAATAACTAAACTAGCATTTCCTTCCTCAAGTGTACATGCTCTCACATAACAATTCACTCGCTCTTCAGACTCTCACCACCCCCCACCCACCCATCACCCCTCCCTAATTTCCAACCCTCAAACCGAGTTGTTTCAGGCCTGTTAACAACAATCAGTGGCAAGGACTTTGGAAGGTAATGTTTTGTGTATGGTTTATTCAAAGCAAATCTCGACTACCTGAACATCGCTGTTATCATCTGTCAAACTTTTCCCGGCCTCTGTTACTCCCGTCTCACTACCATTACCATCCACATTAACAAGCCATGATAATTTACGGTGCACGTGCAGAAGGGAGTTGAACTTGAATACTTTTTGACTGGTGCCAATCAAGGACTCAGTCTCAAAATCAGCATCAATAACGTTTCGATCAGTGTCAACTATTGCACGTCCACTTGATCTTGCTACTGAAGAATAACTGACCCCATTTCTCTGGAAATTTAACCAGGAGGAGTTTAAAGAATATATGGTTAACAAAGAAATCAAGAAAATCGATGCAAATGCTGTTCGAAACAAGCGCCGTCTTTCTTGCACCGGTTTTGACAGTGACACTGACCATGCGGACAGTGCCATTTCCTTTCACTATTTGTTCAAATTAATCTACTGACATCTTTCGCATTCACTCGTCCCCGCGAAAAAGTATGACCATGAAACATTGTAGCATCTTCTTCAAGAATGTAGTCCCTTCTTTTCACCACAAATCAGGCGAATCGATTCAAGTTCAATATCTCTCAGATAGCCACTTGTCACATGGCTATATCCGGAAGCTATCGGATTTGGTCGGGAAATATCGTATCCGAATTACGGAATTACCCGAATTATCCCAGCTGTTGTTCAACACCAATGGTGGGAAGCCGAAGCCCGTTCTACGTGGTCAGATCGAGCATTTATTTCTGTTTTTTACATGGACTGCAAAACTTTTTCACTAGGTTGGTTGGTTGGATTTATCTTCTCCCCTATTTCGTGGGAGAAAAAAAATAAAGATAAGTCTATTCGGGAAGTCCACACCTAGTCACAGGTAGCTCTCCGCACTGGGGGCAGGCTTCTATTAAGTTAACCATTGAGAAATACGGAAGAATCTCCGTAAACACGAAACTAAATTTTCCTGGCCGCTGTTTTTTTCACTTATTTGACGACGATATCCATTTCATAAAACATACGAAAGTTTCAGAATTTTTCAGCGGACAGAAACAAAAATATTGCTAATGTACATGTATCGGTAGTGATTTCAAGGAAGACAGTTGGTACTCATCATTCTATTAGCTTTAAGGAGAGCCATTCTTGCAAAGCTGGTGTTGGCACTAACTCAGAAACTCTAGCTGTGATAGGTGAATGTAGGGTAAGGGGGCGTGGCATTCCTATCACAAGTCCGATTCAGCAACAACAACCAAACAAATAGACTCCTTTAGCCGATGTTTTCGGGCTAGTGTTGGTACATCATATTTAGCCCTATATATCTCTATAGAAACGAAGCGGGCCTTCTCTGTCGTCGACTTTATGCCAAAAGAGATGATCACAATTTTGACATCGTAAACTATCCCTTTCTGAAATGTAATATACCAACCTGTAACCATCTGGGTCATCTATACGCGGTATATACACGGTAAGACTGACCCTGGGATCGTGTGTATCCATTTTTCAGCCTACTTTCGGCAACTGCAAGAGGGAATTTCCAGAAATCTATACCACGTGACTTCGTCAGCCAATCAGCTAAAATCTACCGACATAATTCAAACCAACCTGTAACCATCTGGGTCATCTATACGCGGTAAGACTGACCCTGGGATCGTGTGTATCCATTTTCAGCCTACTTTCGGCAACTGCAAGAGGAAATTTCCAGAAATCAATACCACGTGACTTCGTCAGCCAATCAGCTAAAGTCTACCGACGTAACCCCTACGTAACCCGCCATTTTCGAGTCATGTGATGTCCTACTTGTTCAAAATTGCAGATCTACCACACCCCTTGGATGATACGGAAGTTATTCATACCTATATATTTTGTAAGCCCAGGCAATATCTGTTTCCGAAGTGGTATGAAAATCTGTAATTTATCAGATTTCTCGAGTCAGTTCTCCGCCGGATAAAGGCCGAACAGAATACGGTAAAGTAGGGGGCTACCGGATATCACTCCGCGATAATGGAGACACACGATTCGCAAGGCATCCTTATGGATGGCGAAGTGTACGCAAATGTGTGATACACCAGAGGGACCTGCATATGGCGTATACATATCTCGTCTATAGTAGCATTTGCTAGATTCTGTGTTCAATGTGACCATTTTAATCAACGTCACAAAACATTGTTGCAGAAACTTATAAAACAGGGCTATACCACCAAGCGCCTCCGTTCAATTTAAGTTTCTCAATTTTTCGTAACTTGTGTCCAATTCCGCTTAACCCGAACATTTTTTTTGGAACATCATGATGTCTTACCATGATGTCATCATTAAAAACTGTTGACCGCTTCTCTCTTGCAGGAAACAAGCCTATGTTTATGTATACTATGGTTGTCTTTTTGAATTTGGTGCTAATACTGTTATATGGAATAGATCTTTGGATTATGGACGCGGATATTCTCTAATGGACGACGGCTGAATTGTGAATGACCGTCCAGACGCTTGTAATGTATCGCACGTCATTCTCCGTGAATCAGTTTTGTCTACGTGACCCTTTGTGTGACATCACAAAAAAGGTCATATGCAAATTTTAAAAGGGCGTCTACTTGCCCTTTCGAAACCTGGGACATTTCCATAAACTGGTTAACTATGGTATAAAAGAACCAAATTACATTGTTGTAGGGAAAAAACAGATTTTATTTTATAACAGAGAACACAACATATATACAACAGTCATTTCCCTTATAACATCAACGACAGAAGTCCAGTGGAATATCTGCGGTGTAAGTTCACCTTTACTTTAGCGTTTTTGATGATATCCGTTACTCTAAATATCCAGATACGTTGTAGTCACACCATCTGGGAGAACTTTGCGCTTAGGGTAGAAGAAGGTGAAGGCATCCCGCTGCTGGGTGTAGGAGCGCATCTGATTCTGGACGACACGAAACCCCTAGTTGGTCTCACTGGCACTGGTCTGGCTTTGTAGTACATCGAGGTACAGGGTTCGGAGCCTGACGTTTAAACCCAGCGAGAGTCATCTGCCTCTGAATATGACTGTACATGTCCTTCAGTTACTCCAATGTTAATCACGTCTTCAAACATGGCCCCCGACAATATCGCCAGCTTACCCTCCTTTTGTCCACATGTCCTATACTGAGAACCAGAGACATGGGAATTGCACCAATCTCACTGTGTAGGGAGGATCCATTGGAAGCATGGACTGACGCACTGCCCGGTTGACGTCGAATAATACTGGTACTCAGGAGGGTGGCGGTCTGGTCTCTTCTCCACAGTTCAGGTAGACGGTCCTCACTCTTTCGGGGTTATATACGCCCATAATCCGTGTTGCTCCACCTCGGCTTTCTATCAGTATCACCTCTGGGCATTGCGTCGATGGCCGGACACCCGCCTTGGACATTCTCGTCGTCTTCCTGGTCTTTACTCGCACTTCGAACTTTATATTTATTTCATTCCACCTGTTGCCCTTGTAACTTGCCATGGTTCTTCTTCGTCAAATGTTTGTGCAGGAATGCCCGCTCTTAACCTAGACCAAAACATGTACTTGGTCTGTGGGCTGATTTCACTGGCTCTCTATTTTGCTGTAGTGCTCTTGCATTGGTTTGTTTTCTGGCCATTGATTGGTTACATTTGACCCCATCCTAGGCCACTGGTTGGCTACTTTCTCAGCCGACTCATTGACTGGCCTATACCAGTTTGGTTAAAATTAGAATCCCACATTTATGTTCAAGCATTGGGCATTGATGGCCACTTGTTTATGCTCGTAACCTATTGTGCAGAAAACACACAAGACAGGCTTTTGGATGAGATCTCATTTGTTTTTATTCAAGAACAACAGTTAAAAAACAACAACAACGTAAGAACAACCACGTGAAAACTGAAGCCCAGAACGGGGCTTGTACATTGAAATGGTTAGAACTTAGGCCCAGAACGGGGCTTGTACATTGAAATGGCCTGCGGCCCAGTCGTACACCAGTACATCTCGGTCCTCGGCCTGGGGGTACTCGTCAAACATCTGTACGATGGTGGGTAGCGTCCGTCCCCAGCAAAGGTGGTAGAGGTAAACAAACAGTACTGGCCGCACACGCTACTACTCAGGCCTTGCAACGCTTGACTGTTCCAACACCACATATCTGTGCCTTCGTTCATGAAGGCTGTTAAATCGGGATGGAGTATTCGCCCTGCTGCTCTGTCAAGTACACGGCCACGCAGTGTTGACCGGGACAATCCATCGGGTCCGTGTTGAGCACGTATGCAGCTGGATACACACGGTCTAACGGAACACGTCTCGGGCGAACAACACGCCTTGAAAGACCATACGTGCCCCTGGGTCATTCTCCAGCACGGTGGTAATCTGGTCTATATCCGTGTTAGGTGGCAAAGTCACACAAGACGTTGCGCGCCTTGTCCACTTCAATGGTATTGTCAAACTCGGCGTAGCAAATCACGTTGATGGTATTCCGGAGGGCTCGTGCAAAGTGGATTTCCAACCGTAAGTTGCCTTGCTTGGCGAAGGTTAGCTGATGGTCGTTCTCTAAGGTTGGGGTCAGATCGAAACAGAACAACGTGTATCCGTTAGCGTAGTCCTCTCAACTGACCATATTCCCTTCATCCTGGTTGATTTGACCGGTCGCTGTAAACAGGCTCTGATAGGCCCGAATGAAATTCGCGCGTCCAAAGTTCGGTGTTAAGGCCGTGGCTGGGAACTGCTGGCCGTCCACATGCAGGGCAACAACATTGATGCCGAAATGTTTAAAGTCAAACGGGTTCTCTGGGTAGGCTCCGCTGAAACTGGTATTTTCCACACAGGCCAGGATCAATCGCTGGGGCAGTTCCCCCAAGAACAGGTTTTCTTTGTTGGCGCTCATATTTCCGACAGGCACAGAGAACCACGTGACCTTTGACAGTCAGGTGTTCGTCAAAGAAAACCCCTAACAATTTGGAAGATTTGGTTCTGAATAATTCGAAATCACCAATATTTAAGCTAACGTTTTCTGATCTAGAACGTTTCCGCGATGATCGTATGACCATGTAGTGTTTTCGGAATATTTATATACATTTTGTTTCTCCAAATCCATTCAACCGCGTTGTCTAAACCAGCCTGAGCTTGGATGACGGCAATGTGCAAATTTGAATGGGCTGTATGAATAGAAGTATCGTCAACAAAACTGTTTATTTAACACTGAGGAACAGGTTCCTCGAAATCGTTCATGAATAGGATAAACAGCAGTGGGCCTAAAATGGATCCTTGAGGAACCCCAGTTTCAACAGTTAGTGGTGAAGATATCGCACCTTTGAGTGTTACACACTGTTTTCTTTGGTCAAGATGAGACGTAAACCACTCTTGATCCTTACCAACCACTCCGTTCGCTTCTGTCGTTGTGACTTGCGGGGTACGGGTATCGGCCATTGCTGTTCTATGTCACGCTGCATCCAGGCCCAGCGCTGGAGGTTCCCCGCCAATTCTTGTGGCACATGCATGTCATTCAGGCCTTGAGCAAACACCTCCCATCCTTGAGGATCCGTGTGCGACCTACGTTGACGCATCATGTCATTCACTAAATCCGTCATGTGGGTACCTGGGACCACCTGGTTCTGTACAAGTAGTTCGCCATTATCATTCCAGGTCATGTTCGGATTGTCTTTCACTCGCTCTAATACCAGGCCAGCTTGTTTCTTGAACGACGCAAGCATATTCTTCAGGACGTCTTCTTCGACCCACTGTGGGGCTGTGGGTGGTCCACCTGGTAATGGCGGCTGTGGGACAAGTGATGTTGGCGGTACGGGTTATGCTGGTTGTGCGACTGACACCGGGCTTGGATCAGAGGCCTTGTATTGCCCCATGAACGTGATGTACCGTTGAAGCGTCTGATTGTACTGTTGTATTCTCTCACTGTCGCTTAACCCCGATCGTCGTAGAATCTGTTGCATCTCGTGATCGAGGGGGTTCATCGTCTTCGTAGGTGGGGTCGGATACGGCGATTGTAGGCTTTGAAGCAGACGTGGGTCCACCAGAGCCATTTTTGTCGTGTGGTTCATTGTCGACCGAAGAGTCCACCGAGCAATGGACCTAGCACAGAGACAGCCAACGGCGCTAAGATGGCTTCGAGAAACCCACCTTTCTGTAAGATATTTTTCTCCTGTGCTTGCGGGACTCGCTTCTGGACCTGACCAATTTGGTCTTCTGAGCCAGAGTCAGTGGCACGCCCCCTGTTAAGACGTTATGCCCGATTTCAAAGGTCATGGTCCGCGCCGCGTACAATAGTCCGAACTAACTCGGGTGGGGCGGTCTTCAATACACGGAGCGTCGGAGCGTGCTTCCGTACTCGAGCGGACATCGATGTTGTTGTGTTCATTCTTTTATTATCCCATCATCAAGCACATACCCCAGCTGGGGGAGCCACTGTGGGTGTGTTTACATTATTTTTGCACGTACACGTGATGGGTCTCTCCGGGAAAAATACCGGTCCGTAGTCGAAGGTGGTCGGGGGTGCCTTGCTTCAGGTCTAAGAGCATATATCTGTGTTGAGGCGTTGTCGCATCTTCAGAAGCTTCCAATGCAAACTGAGTGCGTCCGAGATACATCTGTCTCGCCAGGTGCCGCAGTTGAGTGGTATCTGTCGGGTTTTTAAACACCACCAGGTAGTGGGCATTTAAGCTGATGTTCCGATGTTCTTTGTTTTTACTGAACAGATTCTGCACAATGTATATGATGCTGAGCCACCGATGATGACTGCATTTAGTTTTCCAATGCGCATGCGCGGAATGACGTCAGTTCCACGCCATACTCATCCAGTCGGATGCTCCCCCACGAGTGCTACACATTGACACCTCCCACGGCCCAATCGGACCAATATTGGCCCATCTCTATCCCAAAACGTCTATTCCCATACACTTTGTTTACCGCGCATGCGCGGAATGACGTCAGTTCTACGCCACACTCATCCGGTATTGTGCGCATGGGCAGGGGTCAGAGGTCACTTCCAGTCCCGTGACCGGAATCGGAAGTGACGTCAACTCTACGTGACCTCCACAATATGCAAAGTTTTTAGGTCAACTGACCCGAATTCGTCCTTGTACTACTACTAGCATCTGTCCGTTGGTGCCTACGGTTCCTGTTACAAATTGACCACCGTAAAGCACCGCTGATCTTGAGGCGTCACAGACGGCACCAGGTGGTCAGTCCAATTGAAATATCTTGCCGACCACACTGGTCAGGCTAATTTCCCGACAAGATTATAGGATGGCAGCAGTCTGTTTGGTCAGGTTTTGGTTATATATATTCGCTCTTCCCTCTTCCAAACAGCTGGGAGAATACCTTGACTCCAGCATGCAGAAAACACATTGGTAAGCGCAGGGATTAAGTTAAGCCCACAGTTTTTCGGCATAATTGGTCAAATTTTGTCGGGACCAGGCAATGAGGAACCTTTCAGCTTTGGCTGAGCATACTAACCTCGCTAACAGCAATTGGCCTGATGTAAAACTCTGTTGGTTGTTGGTGCAGCTTGGTTTCTCTCTCGTCGACTGTAAACAAGAGAGATGATTACAATTAGACATCGTAAACTATCCCTTTCTGGACAGTAATATTCCTGTGGGACGTGCATATGGTGTATACATATCTCACCTGTTAGCATTAGCTATAAGCTATATGTTAAATGCGAAAATGCCAACGCCCAGCTTGAAAAACGAAAGACGACCTCATGCACAGGACCATCATGAAGACCAAGCGTCACCTGGAAGAGGATATGGAGTTACCACCCACCGAGACCCTGAAAAATGCGATCAAAATGCGCAAACAGCTGTTCCGGGATATGTTGCCGTTATAGTATCGTGGACTGCCCGACGAGGATTAGAACAAACGGATCAGAGCGAACATGGCCGAAGATTGAACCTTCTGAAATGGCGGTTTCTGATTGGACAAGAGCAGCCGAGAATACATCTAACGGGCTAGAACGAATATGACAGATGCAGTCCCAAATGAGAGCTTCTGATTGGACAAGAGTCTACTTGAATTGTAAACATACCCAACGAGGCTCCCACAGCTTGGGTTTTGATTTTGATTTGATTTTGATTTCACCAGATAATATGATAGCTCAATATACAAAATATCGAAGTGGCGGGATGAAAACCCCATGGGGCTTGTTATATCCCAAGATGATTGTCATGAGAAGTTGTAGATAATACACTAGAAGGTGGAACATGGAATTATCAGAAATATATCAGTTTGTAGATAAAAGCAAAAAAACGACAAAAACATTAAAAGAACTCACAACAAATGTTCCAACTTTCACAGACTACTCATTTTTTCATCAGGGTGAAACAGGAGTTAGAGAGATATGTTCCTTTTAAAAGATAAGGCTTCACACGGGATTTAAATACAGAAATAGAGGTACATGATTTTAATTGAGAAGGTAGTTTATTCCATATTTTAGGGCCTTTAATTTTAGTACTAAAAAAGGATAGGTCAGATCTGGGACGAATATTAAAGGGATATGAAACGTACCCCGACATCAAAGGCGCCGCCGCGAGCTCCCGCTGAACGTATGTCTCGCCTGCCAGGTCTCGCGCTCTACGCGCGTGAGCCTTTGCATCGCCTAGTTTTCGTTACGAATTCATTCCAGATTTTACCAGATTTATAGACGTTCTTCTGCAGTAATTTGCATCAGATTATTTGATCGAGACGGGTACTATTTTGAGAGAAGAAACTTTTGAGGGATTTTCATCGAATAGATGCATATTTTCATGACAACTTTCGACCGCTCTGCGCTGCCGATAACTGAGCGGCTGGAGCGGCAAGGAAAAACTCATTTTCCCCCTTCTTTGTGATCAAACTTCTCATTTATCTCAATTTTTGAAGTATATCTGTGCTAGTTTTTACAAAATATGCAAGCATGTCATTGACAGTACGCAAAATGTTTTAATTTTCCATTTTCGTTTTTGTAAATAATTGCTCGTGAAAATCGTAAAAATGCCAAATATGTAGAATTCTGAACAAATCTCACAATTCTTGTAGGTTTTTGTGATTGAACTACTCTTTTGGGTCATATGTTTTTTTATATTTTTTTTCTCTGTGCACTAGTTTTGTTTCTAGTCGTTTGCATGATGTATTCCTTTTGCCACTCGCTAAGCTGTAAAGGATTTGTTTTTGTCACCAATCTTGGCCTAAATTGAGTTGACTGGCGTTCACGTTAATGGAGCCTTGTTGACAAGCACGTGTATTCGCCCAGCATAGACCAGCGAAACAGGGTGGGACTCGCAGCGAAGCACACGTGACGGTCTTTTGCGCACAAAAGCCAATCAGTGACGAGGCGTACTAATTAACCAATCACTAATCACTCATTAACATATCAATTAGCGAGACAAATCCTAGTTCAAAGAGAGGAGCCGCGTTTCATATCCCTCTATACTCGTCCCAGGTCAGATGAATAAAACAGGCGATATAAATTACGACTTGCTTGTCTGGTTGGATAACTATGGACTTGAGATAATTTCGTAAAATAAGACCGAAAAGCGATTGGCAATAGATCCAAATGGTTGCAAAATTTATCAACAAAGAGAAAAACTAGATAGTCATTCAACTGTTCCAGAGGTAATAATTGCAATTTAAGGAATAGGGGCGTGGTATGTTCATATCTAGATGAAAATGTAATTAGTCGTATAGATTTTTTCTGCAGAGTAATTAGCGGTTTCAGATGGGTCGAGTACGTGTTACCCCTGAGAATATTGCAATATGACAAATATGGATAGATTAGGGAATAGTATAGAATGTAAAGGGTCTTTTTATTTAAACAATCTCTACTATGATGTATTATGCCAATATTCCTGCTAAGTTTTTTTCTTATTTCTTCAATATGCGTTAACCAGTTAAGTCTATCGTTGAAATATACTCCAAGAAATTTAAAGTTGTCCACCTGATCAATGTAATGTCCAGAAATGGATAATCGGGTATGTTTTGGAGGTTTACATCTTTTATAGGGTTTTATGAGCATAAACTTGGTTTTTCTAGGTTCAACGAAAGTTTGTTACTGGAAAACCAGTTGAGCAACTTATCAAGTTCTAAAGACATAGTCTGGAACAGAATATCTGGATCATCATTAGAAAGAATGACCGATGTATCATCTGGAAAAAGAATGGTTTCTAAAACTTGGCTAACAACTGTTATGTCATTGATATAAATGAGAAAAAGGACGGGACCCAAAATAGAACCATGTGGGACTCCATATGGTTTTGATAGAGTATTATTATATTGTGCATTGGATGCGGGATGACAAATAACTATATACGGAACCAGTCGTTCGAAGTTCCTCGAAACCCATAATGCGCTAATTTATATAAAAGGATTTCATGGTTAACGGGGTCGAATGCTTTTGACAAATCTAGAAATTCACTTATACAATATTTTTTTGCCTCTCTTGCAGCTACCAATTTATTATGGAGAGAGAGAACGGCCAAAAACGTCGAGTGATTCCTCCGGAAACCGTACTGATTGCAACAAATTATATTATAATTTTCTAAGAATTCAAACATTTTATTTACTACTATTTTTTCAATGATTTTACTGAAACACGGCAATACTGAAATGGGCCGATAGTTCTCAAAAAGTGTTTGGTCTCCTCTCTTATATAAAGGAGCACACACCAGTAGTATAGTAAGCGTCAACTGAATAAACAGCGCTTCACTGTGCATGCGCAGAACCTTTTGTGACGTGACAAGTGGCGATGTGCGCATGCGTGTGGTGTATGGTGGATGGTGGTGGGTGGCGGGTGCAAGATGGCGGCTGTGGTGGATGGTGGTGGGTGGCGGGTGCAAGATGGCCGCTGTGGTGGATGGTGGTGGGTGGCGGGCTTAACATGGCCGCAGCATGCGTGTGGTGTATGGTGGATGGTGGTGGGTGGCGGGTGCAAGATGGCCGCTGTGGTGGATGGTGGTGGGTGGCGGGTGCAAGATGGCCGCTGTGGTGGATGGTGATGGGTGGCGGGTGCAAGATGGCCGCTGTGGTGGATGGTGGTGGGTGGCGGGTTTAAGATGGCGGCTGTGGTGGATGGTGGTGGGTGGCGGGTGCAAGATGGCGGCTGTGGTGGATGGTGGTGGGTGGCGGGTTTAAGATGGCGGCTGTGGTGGATGGTGGTGGGTGGCGGGTTTGGAGATGGCCGCTGTGGTGGATCAGTGGTGGAGTGGCGGTTTGGCGATGTGCGCATGCGTGTGGTGTATGGTGGATGGTGGTGGGTGGCGGGTGCAAGATGGCCGCTGTGGTGGATGATGGTGGGTGGCGGGTGCAAGATGGCCGCTGTGGTGGATGGTGGTGGGTGGCGGGTGCAGATGTGCTGGCGGTGGATGGTGGTGGGTGGCGGGTGCAAGATGGCGGCTGTGGTGGATGGTGGTGGGTGGCGGGTGCAAGATGGCCGCTGTGGTGGATGGTGGTGGGTGGCGGGCTTAACATGGCCGGGTTTAAGATGGCCGCAGCATGCGTGTGGTGTATGGTGGATGGTGGTGGGTGGCGGGTGCAAGATGGCCGCCGTGGTGGATGGTGGTGGGTGGCGGGTGCAAGATGGCCGCTGTGGTGGATGGTGGTGGGTGGCGGGTTTAAGATGGCGGATTGTAGAAAAACGTATAAAAGGAGTCGATTTTTAGGGTAGGGGTGTATTCATTGCACTACCTTGCCGAGCACTCTGACTTACCTGACCTGACCCGCCTGCCTGCCTGTTTCACCTCTAGTCTGCTTCACCTCTAGCCAGCCAGCTTGCCTGTTTTGTATGAGCTGTGGAGAACCTTTCACTTATTTTCATTTTACCAGTGCAAATTCACCAGACTTTTACACGGTAGCAGTTACTCACCAGCCTGAGCCCATAGTCATGATGAATTCAGCCGACCTAGTGACGCTTCAAAAGAACCGTCCTCGCCTCGTTGATGAGATGCAGCATGCGGCCGAATTATGTGATCTGCTTATGGCCGATAACATACTCCTGAAACAGGGTGTCGAAGATATCATGGCGGAGAACACCCCTTCACGACAAAACAGAAAACTCATCGACGGTCTACTGCGCCGTGGCCCCTATGCATTTCTAGCCTTCGTGGAGGCGCTGAAGAAGACGGGAAATGCAGAACTAGCGGATCTACTTGAAATTCCCCTTGTAGATGATGATATCTTAGTCATGGATACCACCGAAGAGCGTACAGCTAGCAAACGCACGCACACTACCCCAGAGAGTACACCTGCCAAACGCGCTGGACGACCCAAACGCCCCCGATTAACACCGTTAGAAATACCTGAGTCAGTGGTTGAGCCGGTAGTACCCCAGCAAGTGCCTGTGAAAGAAGAGGTACAACTTCCTATGTCTGTGCAGGATATCAATAACATTATCCAGCAAGCCTACCAGGCAGCCCACACGGACATTTGGGAGCTCTCAGCCTATTTAACTGTGAGTGTGAAAGACGAAGAAGTGCATTTTAACGCATCGGGCTTTAACGACAGACCCGGTAAGCATATTGCCATGACCTTAGACACCTGGCAAAAACTGGAGACCCTTGATTACGCCATCGATGCGGTTATTCGCGACCAGGGGAGTGACGAAGCGAAATTTTATGTGGGTGACGACATCTTTGTGAGCTGTGCCTATTTCAACGATGAGCTCCTCGTGCATATCCGTAAATGGAAAATGCGGTTAGATACGCAAGAGCGTGTACCTTGTCCTCAGGGTGTCACTTTGAAATTAACGGCCTGGCGGAAGTTGCAGAGTCTCGCAAGTACAATTCGTCAAGCTCTGGCCTACCAGGTGTCTCACTATATTTATCAGAAGTACATTGACACAGTCCTGGATCTAATCAGACCTCAAATTCCACAGGACACTAGTGTACCCTCATACGCACTGATCACTCAAGCACTACAGGCCGTGACCGAGACGCAAATTGCCCTGGGAGTGGAAGCTGCCTGCCCTCCCAAAATTCCACGTGAAGAGATTATTACCTACATTTACATGCACCAGGGACGGAAAGATGATGATGAATTCAAACAAGTCTTGTTGCAGAACTATTGAACAAGTGTTCAGAACAAGTGTTGAAAAACATTTTATCGTATTCCTACACACATTCATTGAAGTGGCTTGACAGCGTATAATTGTATTAAAAATTCAGAGTTTTTTAACTGTTAATTGTATTAAATGCAGAACTATTGAACAAGTGTTGAAAAACATTTACCGTATTCTTACACATTCATTGAAGTGGCTTGAGAGCGTATAATTGTATTAAAAATTCAGAGTTTTTTTACTGTTAATTGTATTAAAAAATTCAATACTCAGATATAATTGTATATAAAAATTCAATACCCTTGTGAACACGTTCATTCTATTTGTGTTAATAAAAATAGTAGAAAATTAAAAAAATGCTTGTTAGTGTTCATTCTTTTTTGGCTCTATCATTCTTTTTTTCCTTTTTTTTAAATTTAAAAAAAAAAAAAAAAAAAAAAATTCAGCCTCCCTCCCCCCTTGCACTTCTCCCCTTTACCCCTTTTTTCAATACCTTTTTTAATTGTAAAAAAAACATAGAAAATTAAAAAGATTTTTTTTGGCTCCATGATTCTTTTTTTCCTTTTTTTTTGGCTCTTCCACCAACCCTCCCCCCTTTACCCCTTTTTTCAATACCTTTTTTAATTGTAAAAAAAACATAGAAAATTAAAAAGATTTTTTTTGGCTCCATGATTCTTTTTTTCCTTTTTTTTAAATTAAAAAAAAATATATTTTTTTTTGGCTCTTCCACCAACCCTCCCCCCTCCCCTCCCTCTCCCATTTTTTTCAATAATTTCAAAAAAATTGTAAAAAAATTTGAAAAAAAATTTTCTTTGGGGAGAGGATGATGGGAGTTGGTGTTAATTTTTTTGTGCTTTTTGATAGAAGTTTCCTCTTCCGGAAAGATGGGGTGGCCCTGAAAAGGGCCTTTGAAAGTGTTACGACACTTGTTTTATGAGCGGTAGATTCTTTTTATTCCACCCACATGCTTCCTGCAGATTGGACACTTGATTTTTAAATGTTGTTCGCCTGCTTCAACGCAGTGGCACATGTCTCCTACACACGTCAGCGTGACCCAACAATCTTTACAGATGCATAAATGGCCACACGGCAATACTGCGTACTGGCTATCTTCATCTGTACACACGCTACACTTTGATTTTTTTTCTTCTTTATGTAGCTCTTTTTTCTGTCTTGAAATCTCAGCGTCCATTACATTCATGTCTTGTCTCATCCCGTTAATCTGTTCGTTGAGGCGGGTTATCTCGGCCCAAGAGCATGCTTGTGGTGTTGTTTGCGAAGCCGCCGAAGTCGTTATAATCGGAGTTTCGGAAGCCGACGTTGTTATAATTGGCGTTTGTGTAGTTGTTGTTGGAGGTCTATTACTATTTAACCATGGAAGCTCGTCTTGTTCTCCATCAGTTATATCCTCATCTCCCTCATCATCATCTTCTTCTATGGCAGCCATCCTGCTGATTTCTTCGTCTTGTTCTCTACTTCGCCTTATCAACCTCGCATCTTCTTGTATTACAGCCCTCTGTAGCTCTTCCAGTTCTTCTGTACTTCGTCTTATCATGGTTTCGTCTTCAATAACCCGCTGAAAGCTTGTAATTATGGTTATTCCACCATCATCTTCACTGCTAATCATCTCTCTGTGTTCTCTAGTAGCATCTCTAGGATCTCTAGGGTGTGTGAACAGTGCTCGTCTTGAACCCATGATTGTATTTTGTGAATAAATGGGAACATACTACGCGTTATTTATAGTCTAGACGGCTGGTGGTGGATGGTGGTGGGTGACGGGTGCAAGATGGCCGCTGTGGTGGATGGTGGTGGGTGGCGGGTGCAAGATGGCCGCTGTGGTGGATGGTGGTGGGTGGCGGGTGCAAGATGGCCGCCGGTGTGAGTGAGTGCAAGATTATGGTATCTGCTAAAAAAATTTTTTCCATGCACACTGTATAGTGTTGTGTTACCATTGCCCAAGGATAAAAAATTTCCTAGTTTTATTTCGATAAACCCGTTACAATTTTCAGGGTGATATTATAAGGCTGTAAGCCGTAGTCTTGACGTATTTTTAGCCAGGAAAACCGATTTATTTCCCAGTGTACCGGGTTTTTCACACTACCACACCATAACCTTATGGGTTTAAAATCGCTAAAATTATTAAAATACCGGCTTAGTTTAGCGCTATGCTGGTAAAAAATTTTAAATACTACACTATGAATTGCCTGAGTTCAACTTGCAATAAAATTTATATGTGCACTGACATTTATTGTAAAATCACAGCCGTTTAAAATTGGGAAAGAAACACAAACATATTTTGTTGTTCAATTGGAAATAAAATTTATACGTGCACTGACATTTATTGTAAAATCACAGCCTTGAGACGAAGAATTTCGTTACCATTGCCAGTAAATTGTAAGTTTATTGCGGAAAGAATTGATATTTCATAAATTCCTGCGGGAAATAGGAAGTACACATATAAAAGAATATTGTCTTGACGTAAAAAGTTGGGACATTTCATATTTACGGAGATATGGATTTTTATAACTGAGCCGGTTTTTCGTGTAAACCATCGCAGCGAAAAGGGAAACGGCTGTCATCTTCGTTTTGCTATGTCACAAAAAAGTGCTCGAATTACTTATTTCCAAATGATTTCATGACGAATCCAACTAAGGTTAGCAAGCATACATATCTTACGATATTGTCATGAACTGCCAGCACATAACACGTTCTGGTTGATGAGATCTGAATTTAAGTGTTGTAGCATGTTATTATAACCAGTCTATGATCGAGTGCCACCCCAGTGTCGAGCATTTACATCGTCCAGTTTGCACCAGCAAAAGAAAAATTACGAACGTTCATCGAACGTATGCTGAGCGGCATCGGGGCACCTTCATGTGGTCTCCCGCGGTATATGAATGACTTAGATATGAATGCATGAATTAGTTTGATATAATTTTGTTGGGTATGAACGATTTAAAGTGGAAATATTCCGTACAGGTCTGTTATATGTAACAAACGCTAACAAAAATGGCTGCTCAAGGTCAATTTCCCCGGCTTGCCCGGATAATAACTCCGTTCAAACCACAGCCCCATCTATACGCTTTGGTGCAAGGGAGACAACTCGGACTAGACCAATTCCCAGGCGAAGATGATGTCCCGCTATATTTGGCCTGTATGGGGTATAGGGGTGGTCGGGTTTTTTTATGGCTTTTACTATGAGCTATGAGGTTGATCATGTAGAATACGATGGAAAAAACTATGAAAATACCGGGTAGGCTTGTATATAGATCCATATAGACCGATATACACTCATATACTGGGATATTAGTATGTATAAATCCATACGGGGTGGACATGTTGGAGTCTAGGTGGAGCACTAGTGGCCCGATTGGGTAGAGTGAGGTCTTATTTTAAAGCTCTCGAGGAAATAAATAAATAAATAAATAAATAAATAAATAAATAAATAAATAAATAAATAAATAAATAATCAAAAAAATCAAAAAAATCATAACAACCATTTTTTTAATTTTAATTATTTTCTAGAACAAGGTACGAATTTTTATTACGATGAAATATTTTTTTTTTACTCACATTAGCAAGAATCGGTATATACATTTTGCCTGGCCGGTGTTTTGTCATTCACCATTATGGCAGCGCACAGAAAGGAGCTCGCTTTCTTCCAACTGACGTCTGATGTGATTCTCATCGTCTATGATCATGAACTGCAGCTCATTGAAGAACATCCTCGAGAAGTGAAGTTATCTTTAAGCTTAGCAGGGTGGACTCTATTAACACGGTTGTTACAGGGAAAAGAGCCCGAAGTCGATTTTATGCATGTGGGAGTCGGTGTGTACCTGCGAAGTGGTAGAGATCATTCTTTTTTCCCCCGGCTAGAACAGTGTGGGGGTGCCGCTATCCTACTCCGGCCGGCATTATGGCAGGCGCTGAAAGCTATTATCACCGATGTCCACGATGTACTCTATCCTGAGGCCAACTCTGTAGCTACCCGCACTCTTACACCGGATTGTACCCTATTATTATATCCCCAACGCATGGAGCTGATCGATGACGATAGCCGATGTTGGTGTACGTCTGAACCCGCGCGTGTCTCTTTATCCCCGGAAGGCTGGATTACCTTGAAACGTGTGTTATGCGGTAACCTCGACGGGGATAGCATTCACCTGTGTGACGATGTCTACATTTTCCGCGGTCCCTATTTTGCTCGACTTCTCTGTCTCAAGCGAGGGGGATTTACTCTGGACCCCGATCTATGGACGGCTTTGCAACAAGTAGTGCCCATGGTGGATAAAGTACTCTCTCCACAGGAGCCGCCTCTCACAGAATAGTACCTGACACTATAAATACGAGGGATGAGACAGAGTGTGTGTCATTCTCCGTTCGACATTTACAGCAAGCATGTCACTACGAGCCATCCTCCCCCTTACACCCTACCAGGTGGGGTTATACGTCTATGAAGATAAAGTCACCCTGGTGGAAGATTGTGGAGCTATTTGCTGGGCGCGCGCTGAGACTCTATCGAATACGGTGACACTACAGCGTGATGGCTGGACTAAATTTAAACGGGTGTTGAACGGTGAGTTGGACGGACACCTCATCCACATGGACAATGCCATCTACGTATACCGTACCGCCCTCTTCCCACGCGTGGGCCGCTACCAAGATCCTACGCGAAGTTTCATCCTAACTCCCTCTCTGTGGTCAGCCTTGGAGAAAGTAGTGCCTATTGTGGACCAGCTGTTTACACCGGACGACCGATCACCAGACCAATTGGCGTGGGCTCGTGCTATGGAAGACGCGCTGGCTGAACCCCATGAAAAAAAACAACATGATGATGAATCCGATGATACAGCCGGGGAAGACGAAAGTACTATATCTATAGAATGCACAGAGGCTAGAGTGACAGTGTCACCTGATGAAGCGAACAACACACATGACGGCGACCCAGAGGCGCCTCAATGAGGGGTAAGAAGCCCGTAATGAAGCGGTCCCGAAAGGGGAAAAAGGAGTCAGCATCTACAGTGAACGAGGTGTTAACCGATTTGTATTACAGCCCTACCAGTCCAGCCGCGTATAGCGCTGTGGGAGCGCTCGCTCGAGCTGCCCATTCTCAAGGCATCAGTCGAACTGAAGTTCGAGACTGGTTAAAAACCCAAGACACTTATAGTTTACATCGAGCAGCCCGACGACATTTTCGCCGTAACCGAGTCATCGTAGGAGGTATAGACGCGCAATGGCAGGCGGATTTAGTGGACATGAGTCGATTTGCACCTCACAATGATGGACATCGGTACATATTGACCTGTATCGATATTTTATCCAAGTATGCCTGGGTACTACCCATTCGCACCAAAACAGGAGAGAATCTAATAGGAGCGTTCCAGCAGATTTTCAAGACGGGGCGCAAACCTCTTTATTTACAAACGGATGAAGGCACAGAATTTCTCAACCGAACCTTTCAAGCCTTTCTTAAGAAACAGAAGGTATTTTTCTTTCATACGTACAACGAGACGAAAGCTTCTGTGGTGGAACGATTCAATCGTACCTTCAAAGGACGAATGTACAAGTATTTTACCGCCCAAAACACCCGACGGTACATCGATGTACTACCTCAACTGGTGCAAGGGTACAATCGCGCCTATCATCGCAGTATCCAGCGAGCTCCCCGTGATGTGACAGAACGCAACGAACATCAAGTGCGTGCTACGCTGTACTCATCCAGTCCATCACAACCACTCACGGCACCCCGTTACAAACGTGGAGATGTGGTACGGATCAGTAAAGTGAAAGGCCAATTTGAGAAAAGTTACTTGCCCAACTGGAGTGACGAGCACTTTGTCATCGTTCGCCATAAACCTCGACAGCCACACGTCTATCAACTGGAAGATCTACAAGGAGAAACACTGCAAGGCACGTTTTACGAGGCAGAATTACAACCCATAGTGAAAACACCGAAAGACTACTACACGGTGGAAAAGATTTTGAAAACGGAACGTCGACGTGGCATCGCCTATCATTTCGTCAAATGGCAAGGGTGGCCTCGTTCGTTTAATTCCTGGGTGTCAGGCCGTGACATGAAACGCCTATAAATTCTAACCCCTATCACCACCAGCCTTCAGTGTAGGATTGTACCATGGATAGTACACATCTACCCTTACTGTTACGAACTCGAAAAGCACAAGTGGGTACTGTAGTGTGTGTAGTAGTGCTTGTGGGTACGTTATTTACAGGCGTGTTCTACGATTTGTCGTACGTGGTATCCTGTTTGAGCACCCTGCGTTCCACATCTCAGTCATCCACCACTTTCACCACCACTTCGACCACCACGACGACGACGCTGCCTACGCCATCCAAGACGTCAAGGTACCGCCACGTATCAACCCAGACACCCACGTCTACCACACCGTCCACACCGTCTACTCCATCCATCACCACGTTACCCTTTGCCCGCTACATCCAGTCACCCACGACGACCACCACGCCCCGTACTACGACTCCACGTGATCCTCCGTCATCCCTAAGAAGCGACGATCCTTCCACCCCATCACCACCACCAACACCTAGTACACCTACCAACACCACGACTCCTACGCCGCTAAAAATATTTGCAGTGGATCCCCGTGAATCACGTTTACCACGACAACGGTACCCATTCGACTACGATCCCCGGTGGGATCCACGACAACGGTGGTGGGCTTCTAAACGCCGAGCGCAAATCACCAAATAAAAAAAATAAAAAAAAATAAAAAAAACTATGGATCCTCGGTGGCAGCATCCTTTCACGTGTCTCATCGCTGGACCGACAGGGTCGGGAAAAACACACTTCGTTCAAACACAGCCCTCATTTCACCGCCTCTAGCTCGCATCCTGTGGTGTTATGGAGCTTGGCAACCCGCGTACGAGGAACTGGCACGTGTCCCGGGACTCACCTTAGTGGAAGGCTTACCCCCTGAGGATACACCCCAAGACACCTTGGTGGTGGTGGACGATCTCATGACGGAAACGGACAGTCGAATCACCCGTCTCTTTACCAAAGGAAGCCATCATCGTCGGTTGAGCATCATCTACATCGTGCAGAATCTCTTCAGTAAGAACAAAGAGCACAGGAACATTAGTTTGAATGCTCAGTATGTGGTGTTATTCAAAAACCCTAGAGACGCTTCACAAATTACGCACCTGGCCCAACAGATGTACCCTAAAAACACGGCCTTTGTACGAGAAGCCTTTGAAGATGCTACCCAACCCGCTCACGGGTATCTACTCATTGACTTGAAACAAGACACGCCCTCCACCCTTCGATTGCGTACCCTCATTTTTCCCGGCGAGGTGCAGACGGTGTACACACCCAAATAAAAGATAAAAGATAAAAGATAAAAGATAAAAGAAGAAGACAACGCACTCTAGCCGTCATTCATCATCATGTCTGCACGGATACGCAAGCACGCGCCGGCCCTGCGCGTATTACGCAGCGCGCCACCGGAGGTGGGCCGGGCCCTGGTGCGCGGGGCGGATGCCGACTTGGTACGGTGTTTGTGTGAAGTGGCCCATAATGTGTTAAAAGGCAATGTTCCACTCAGTCCTCTGCAGAAAGGGAAATTGCAACGGCACAAGGCGGGTCTCCGAACGTTGGTGAAGAAGACGGGCAGTGTCAAGAAAAAGAAACAGGTGTTACAGCGAGGTGGATTTCTCGGCGCACTCCTCGCACCCTTAGCCGCTACTGTACTGGGACCGTTACTAGGCTCCATCTTGGGACGCTAACGTCATCATGGAACATACGAAAAAAATGATGCTGGTCGAACCTCGACTGTTACAGAGTTTGCAATCACCCTATCCCGTGCCTGCCACAGTGCAACAACTGCAGTCTCTGGATGAAGAGATGAATAGTATACTGCAACGTCGACTACCCGATCACGAGAAAATTCAACTCTACCATCATACGCTGAACCGGTACCAGACGTTTATGGATCAATATAGAGGGAGTAGTAGTAGTAGTAGTACACCACCACCACTACCCACCACAACGCCCACACTGACATCCCCGTCACCACCTTCACCTGAGCTGGAAGAGGAAGTGTTGACCAGTGTGCCTAAAGCCTTCAAGACCAAGGCACGTTTATTGTTGGACCGGGTGAAACAGAATGCCGATATGAGTTGGAACGCTGAAGGAAAACTGCTGATTCGAAACAAAGTGGTGCCGGGGTCTCATATGACCGATTTGATCAACGATATGGTACGTTCTCGCAAACACTCTAATCCACCGGGCTGGGAAGTCTTTGCTCAGGGATTAAAAGACATACACACCCCTCAAGAATTGGTAGGGAATCCTAACCGTTGGGCCTTTATGCAGCAATCGACCCGACACCAACCTCCACCCTCCTCCTCTTCTTGGGACTCCATGTCACCGCCGCCGCCGCCGTCCAAAATACCACAACCACGACGGGGACGTAGCCGATCTAAGTCAACGCGACGATCACAACGCCGAGGTAAGGCGCCCAAGGCCTGGGGGGGCCCTTACTGGGACCCCTACTAATAACTCCTATAAAAACCCGGTGCAGAAGCCAGAACAACTCAGTCGTCATGTTTTACCTGACGTTGCCCAGTAATAGTTCACTCGAAGTGTTTCCTGACAACACCTTGACCAAGTATGTCACTCAATTACCCCAACCGTTACATTTACCTGGACGATGGGAATGTGGACTGGTGGATATTCAATACCCTTACTCATGGTACAACGTACAAGACCAAGAAGTATGGTACGAAGTGACCTACCAAGGTAAAATCTACAGACTGACTCTCCCCGAAGGCCAATACGATACGCCCCAGAAGTTCAGTCAGGGTCTGATGGCCTTGTTGGAGTACAAGGCTCTAAAGGAGAGCACGGATAGTGCAACACGCCTGATAGCCTTTCGCTTCAAGAAAAACGTGTTCTTCGATGTCAACGTACACAACGACAAGAGCTCTATCATGCTGAGCCCTAACGTGGCTGTGAAACTCAGTCCTACACTACAGCAAATGTTACGGCTGCCTAACAGCGTCTACACGGGTCCCACCATTGACAACGGTACCATGTTGATGGATATGAAAGTAGGTATGTACGCACTGTACGTCTACTCGGACGCAGTGGACAGCCATATTGTGGGTGATGTGAACATACCTCTGTTACGGGTGGTGCCCATTAGCAAGACGTATGGCGATCAAGTCAACCAGAGTTTCAACCATATAATGTACCTGCCCGTACGGCATACCGATATCAACACGATCACGGTGGATATAAGAGATGACACGGGACGCCCGATCGCATTCGAACGAGGAAAAGTGGTGCTGACACTTCATTTCCGACAAGTCCGCTCTCCTCACTTCGTATAATGCACGTGCCTTACCAGTGCCATACGCCCAGCTATGCCGACTACTACAAGAAACAAACGGGAGGAGGCTTGCCCATGTTTAGCGGTGCACGCATGCAACGAGGTCACGGATTGGGGAACATACTGGGCAGCATTGTGAAAACGTTTTTACCCTTGGTGACACGGGGTGTCAAAGCGGTGGGGAAACAAGCGGTACGCAGTGGATTGCGCGTGGCCGGTGATGTGATGGGAGGCACAGCACCCCGACAAGCCTTCAAACGACGGGCTAAAGAAGCGGGCGGCGTCTTGATCGCCAAAGCCCTTAAAAGACAAACTCCGACACAGCGAAGAGTCATTCGACGTCCAACACACCGACGACGCACACCACAGAGGAGGACTCAGACCCAGAAGAAGCAGAAGAAGAGGAGGAGTAGTAGTAGGAGAGACATCTTCGCATAATGGCATTCATTCACTCCGAGTCGTGTCCGTCTACCAACAGTGAATTGAATTTGTGGACTATTCCACCCACCCAAACCAGTGTAGCCGAAGGACGTTGGGTAGAACATCGACCCCTGGATAGCCTGACGGGGGTGGGCCCCGTGGAATTTACCATTGAAAACAAAGATACGGCCTACCTGGATTTAGCCCACACGTACTTGTACGTGAAAGCCAAAATAATGGACAACGACGGGACGCCCATAGCGGACGATGCGGTAGTAAGCCCGGTGAATCTTTGGCTGCACTCCTTGTTCCAACAGGTGGATATAGGTCTGAACGATAAACTCATCAGTACGTCCACCAATACGTACCCGTACCGAGCCTACATGGAGACGCTGTTGTCGTACGGCAGTGATGCCAAAAAATCACACTTACAAGCTCAGCTGTACTTCAAGGATACACCCGGAGTCATGAACAGCCTGATGGGTGCCAATAATGGATTCGTCGTACGCAAAAGAATGGCAGCCCAAAGCAAGTCCATCGAGATGATGGGACGACTGCACGCCGATCTGTTCCTGCAAGACCGCTACATGATGAACGGTGTATCCATCAAGATCAAGTTGATCCGTTCCTTACCCGCGTTCGCCTTAATGGCCGGTGGAGCCGGGGGTGTCGACTACAACATCGTCATTGAAGATGCAGCCCTGTTTGTCCGTACGGTAGATTTGCAACAGGGCGTGTTGCTGAGTCACATGGAAGCCTTATCGAAAAAACCAGCCCTGTACCCCATCCGACGCGTACAGACCAAGGTGTTCTCTGTGCCAGCAGGTACGATGATGGCCAACCGTGAAAATTTATTTCTAGGGGATCTTCCTAAACGTCTTACCCTGGCGTGTGTGACCAACACCACTTTCAATGGAAATTGGGCTGAGAATCCGTTCAACTTTGAACATTTCAACATCAACTTTGTGGCACTGCACGTGGCCGGCCATCAAATTCCAGCCCGTCCATTACAACCGGACTTTGCTAACAAAAACTATGTGCGGACCTACCTGAACCTGTTTACAGCCACAGGACAAAACAACCAGGACGAAGGCAATACCATCACTCGAGACGACTTTAGCCGTGGGTACACATTGTTCGCCTTTGACCTCACCCCCACCTTGGAACACGATCATCAACTGGCTTTGCTGAAGAAAGGAAACCTACGGTTGGAACTGCGTTTCGGCACCCCTCTAGCCCACACCATTAACGTGATTTGCTACGCCGAGTTTGATAACGTCATCAGAGTGGATCAGCAAAGAAACGTGCTGTGTGACTACGCCAGCTAAGAGTCATCATCATCATGGATACAGAGCAGCTGATGGGCATACTCCAGCGTGATCCGAAGATCCCCTTTCGAGGTGTGTTTCCACGCAATGTGTTTCCCACCCACTCTTGCACTCCAGCAGCCTACGAGGAGTCGACCCGGTGAACATTGGATAGCTGTGTACGAAGACACCCTAGGCCAAGGCGAATACTTTGATTCCTACGGACTTGCACCCCTACATGCCGATTTGGTGAAATTCATGGACGTCTCTACTACAGAGTGGCGTTGGAATACTCAAAGATTACAAGGACCCTTGAGTAGTGTGTGCGGACAGTACTGTGTGTTTTATCTCACTCACCGGAGTAGAGGACATTCTATGCCCACTATCGTACACATGTTTGATGATTATTGTCAAGCCGAAGACCGTGATGTTCTCGTCTATGACTGGACGGCCCCTCGTTTTAATGTGCATGCTCCATTTCTCTGGTTAACTTAAAAATGTACTGCGCGCGCAGACCACTTGTTTATTATTATCACGTTATTGTTATGACGTTGTTGTTCTGACGTTCATTGATGTTGAATAAAAGATGAAAAAACACAAAAAATGATTTGACTTTCTCTTTTTTTTATTTAAGTCAACAAGAATGGGTTACACTATATATACAAATAGAATACAGGGTACAAATAGTAGTGGTATGTACACATAGAATAGTAGTGGTATGTATATACAAGTGGTACAAAAAATTCTGTCAGGAGTAGGATTCGAACCTACGACAGCATTCGCCGACCAGCACTTAATACCGGCGCCTTAGACCACTCGGCCATCCTGACTTTTACAGTTTTATAACTAGTGTATCAACAATTATAGTTCCACATTGTTCACAAGTCCAAGTAGGTGGTGCTCACACCGTCGGCCAACACTTTTCGTTTGGGATAAAAGAAAGCAAAGGCGTCTCGTTGCTGGATGTACGTGCGCATCTGGTGGTCCACCACGCGAAATCCTCGGTTAGTGCCACTCGCACTGGCCTGGCTTTGCAGCACGTTCAAGTACAAGGCTTTGTCGATGTTGGGATCGCGCCGGCTCACTCCTTTGCAGCTAAACTTATTTTCCTCTCCTCCTCCTCCTCCGTCTCCTCCGTAACAGTAATACGTCTTGGAGGAGAGACCAATCATAGCATCCCCACTCCACTCCAGCTTGAACAGGCCCGGCGTACGCTTATCGTACTGGTAATGGTCACGTCGAGGTAGCCACTGGTCCCGTTCCGCTTCATACTGGGCCCGTAACTCCGGTTTCACCAGGGACTCCCAATCCGCATTAGAGACGGCCATGTAGGCCGAGTCGGTATCCATCTCCATGAGTTGCCAGTCTGATGGATTAAAATAGACACCCATGAAGTCATAGAGAAACTGCAGCATCCTCAGCTTGGCCACCTGGTATACCATACATCCAATCTGCAGGGGTAAGTTGTACCGGATAGTCTTCTTGGCTGAAGTGACTTCATAGGTGTCGTCATCGATGACCTCCACGGACCGAAACAGAGGAGAATTCACTTTTTTGCGGGCTTGGGCAGTAGTACAAATGTTCACGTTGACGTGCTTATCCTGGTTCGTAACTGTTTTTCCGTAATAACCATTGCCAGTCAACTTCCAACATTCACCGATGATGGCCTCACTCGGGTATTCATCACCTTGACGACGGGCCGACGTCACGATGTCGGCATTCTCCGCAAAACAAGCGTCGGGTACGTACTGTATCACTTGGTATATTTGGGTAATTTCCAAACCGTGGTTCATGTACCACTGCAGTAAGGGGGTGCCCAGCAAGATTTTCTCGGCCCACATACTACCAATCAACATCCGTCGAGGTTGAGGCAAACACTCGTGTTGCTCCGCATAGGTCCTCATGGTGTCCCCAATATCCGCCCGACCCACCAGCGTGTTCTTAAAGATGGGAGGGCACTGGGCGAAGAGAGGCTTGAGAGTGTCGGGAACATGCAAATCACATTCGACAAAGCCGTAGAGGTCCCCCGAACGAATGGCGTCCAACATCTGTGGCAGACTCAGAAGTCGCCGACGACTCAAGGGGTACTCGCGCTCTTTTAGGAAACGTCGTAAATGGGGCAGGGCCTGGCACATCGTGTGAAATTCACACTCCCACATTTCAATCAGATGGTATCCTCTCTCTTTCACATAATCACCGTTCGCCACCACTTCTTCCCGTAATTCTTGCGGTGTTTTTCCACGTCGCTCGTTGAAGCGTCCAGCGCTGAAATGGCATTCGTGGCCGTGCCAATAGCAACCGTAAAATTGGAATACGGTGGGTGTGCTACCCACCAGGGCAAACCCATCGACGGGAAGTCGACGATCTCCTATGCGCTTCTCTGTGGCGTTGGTCTGGTGTCGTATATAAATCGCCCGTCGATAGGCTTCCCAATCCAACCACTGATCAGCCAGATGCTTGTAGGGTGTACGTTGCGGTGTAAAATGCCGATCTTCCGCCAACCAACGTGTATAATGGCCACTGGGCATAGGTTGGGCCAGCGACCACAGGTACAAGGCATTCGCATCGAAACCGATGATCTTAGCACAGGGTTTTCCACTGGGGAGAGTAGTGACGTCCTTCTCGTGATAACGGTGAAAAATAAGACTCGGGCCGCCCACAATGTTCTGCTTTAGACAATCATGCATGTCTGCATCTTTTTGCTGTATCAGCGAGAAGTACGTAGCACACTCTTGAAAAAGATGGCGAAGCGCCAGACCCGGTAAACTCAAGCACTCCTTGAAGATGTCGACGTGCATTTGGCGACGAAAGAGTTGCACCATTTTCTCGGCCGCTTCCAGGAAAGGAACCACATCTAGGTTATTATACCATATCAGGAAATCTCGCAAGGTCTGCATATGTTCATCGTTCCATACCTGCTGTAGTTCCCGGTACGTGTCTTCCGGACATTCCACTTGCTTCAAATCATCAAAGAAGGCGTGCCGGGGTGGCAACTGTGTTTCCTGCAAACGGTCGAGCGATGATATATACGTGTAAGGGAACCTCCCTTTGGTTTGTGCACAGTTATAGGCCTTGACCCACTGATCATAGCTACAATTAGGAGCTAAATAGTTCCGTACATCCAGGAAATGCAGTGATGTGGTAGTGAGGGCCATATGATTATTGATCTTTTTGATGACGGACTTGATGGTATTCGACTGGGCCAAGTAAGGGTAGAGAAATTCTTTCACCATGTTCAAATCATAACGTCCCGAGTTGAAGCCGAGCACCGGTAACTGACCTAGATATTGTAGGAAGCGCACTTTCAATTTCTCCGCATACGGTTTCGGTAAAGGCACATCCTGCGACTGCAGGGGCTGCGACTGCAGGGGCTCGGGCTGCGACTCGGACTCGGACTCTTCATCGTCACTAAACGCTACACCCGGTATAGGAATACGATCGTCCAGCTGGTCCAGTACGTGCTGGAACTTGGACACCAATAGTTCTGTACTAGCCGCACTGACTTGCTCTAAATACTCCATCATGCGGGTGATCAACTCATGGGATTCCCCCGTGGACACGAAACACACCGGAGCAGCGTCATAGCCAGGTACGTTGCTGGAAATACTGACACTCAGAGGAATATGGCGCTGCGTCCACTGCGTTTTCGCTGAAAACATGTCCATGGGCTCCAACAGGGCCTCAAAATCGTAACACGCCCGGTAGGGAAAATAACGGTCCGCCTCCGGTATGATCACACCCTCATCGGCCAGTTCCTGGAAAATAGTAGGCGTATTATGATACACTCCACCCGGATATACTCGCTTGACACTGTTGTCACAGATTTTATCGTGACGATGTAAGTCGGTGGAGCGATGAAACACCCGATGGCATTGGGCACAACTGAAAGACTGAGCGTACTGGCTCATATTGGAGATCAGCGAAAAATGACTCACGCCATTGTCGTCGAACACATTGACTTTCATCGTAGCAGCATACCGTTCTGTTGAACGACGAACCAATTCAGCCACAAATGTACCCTCCTCTTCGCATCGTAATCGGTATACAAAGATATTGATGTCGAACAGTGTTTCCACGTCATCCAAATTCTTGAACGGCACTCCACGGAAGTGCCGCTTATCCAAGTCTTGCTGCTGTAAATACTGTTCCCAATAGTCATTGGCCACTGTGTCACAAGCCTTGGGGTTACACTCGTCCACATGCACGGCCAAACACCGAAACAGACATTTCCGGTCTTTGTAGGGCCCCTTTATCCCTGCTGTTAATGCATACAGACCGGGTCGATGAAGCAACCACGGAGGGAGTAGTACAGGAGCACCGATAGGATGATCTCTCATTTTCGTGACGAAAAATGTGACGTTGGTGACCATTTCCACAAACCATTGGGTATTGGGGCGTTGCAACCGGGCCCATTCCAATGGATCCAACGTAGTCAATTGGTCGATGAGTGGCTCCAGAGAAATCGCATCCGTCACCGTGAACGGCTGATCAAACACATAGGTATTATTGCTGGGATAATAATACCGCACCTGATCCGTCTCCTTGTGCCGTAAAATGTACCCGAATGTCATATTCAACTTGAACGCTGTCACCTGATCTGCGAAAATGTTCTCGGCATAGGTAGACAGATACGTGAGGTCCTGCAGCCGAAAGTTATACAAGTCCAATAGACGACGGTCACGGTGAAAACAATGGCGTATGGTAGCCCAGTGACGTTGATAAATGTCCCTGACACGCTCGTCTTCAGGCAAGACTTCAACCGGAGGTGCTGCTGGGTCCCAGGGAAAATCTTCTCCACGTCTCATGCTTTTCGTCTCATACAAGCGGATAGGCAAGCAGGCAGACAGACAGGCAAGGCTGGCAGGCGGGTCAGGTCAGGTAAGTGAGATTGCAATGAATACACCCCTACCCTAAAAATCGACTCCTTTTATACGTTTTTCTACAATCCGCCATCTTAAACCCGCCACCCACCACCATCCACCACAGCGGCCATCTTGCACCCGCCACCCACACCATCCACCACAGCGGCCATCTTGCACCCGCCACCCACCACCATCCACCACAGCGGCCATCTTGCACCCGCCACCCACCACCATCCACCATACACCACACGCATGCATTCCACCACAGCGGCCATCTTGCACCCGCCACCCACCACCATCCACCACAGCCGCCATCTTGCACCCGCCACCCACCACCATCCACCACAGCGGCCATCTTGCACCCGCCACCCACCACCATCCACCACAGCGGCCATCTTGCACCCGCCACCCACCACCATCCACCACAGCGGCCATCTTGCACCCGCCACCCACCACCATCCACCACAGCGGCCACCACACGCCGGCCATCTTAAACCCGCCACCCACCACCATCCACCACAGCCGCCATCTTGCACCCGCCACCCACCACCATCCACCACAGCGGCCATCTTGCACCCGCCACCCACCACCATCCACCATACACCACACGCATGCTGCGGCCATCTTAAACCCGCCACCCACCACCATCCACCACAGCGGCCATCTTGCACCCGCCACCCACCACCATCCACCACAGCGGCCATCTTGCACCCGCCACCCACCACCATCCACCACAGCGGCCATCTTGCACCCGCCACCCACCACCATCCACCACAGCGGCCATCTTGCACCCGCCACCCACCACCATCCACCATACACCACACGCATGCGCACATCGCCACTTGTGACGTCACTAAAGGTTCTGCGCATGCGCAGTGAAGCGCTGTTAACTCAATTTACGCTTACTATACTACTAGTAACAATAATTGCAATCGACTATCAAAACGCATGGTAATTTTTATTTTATTATTATATTATGTAATATGCTGTTATAAAGAAATTTGAACTGTTCCAGCATTTCTTTGGATTATTTTCCAGTTGGAAGAATATGCTATGAGAACAGCGTTAGTTTTAGCCAGACTGCCTACGTCAGTACGCGGGACATTGTGCCTGAAAGGAGGGAATGTAGTTGTAACGTTACAACTGATATTGGAGAAATCAAGCTGGAGATATCCCTAATTCCGTCCACTTCTAATGTTACCAATTGTCAACATGCCCAACACAACATTCGGCTACAGCCATCGATTGGTATCAGTACGGGGTTTGCGGAGTGCAGTCAAATACGGCAGTCCGTTCAGTACATCATATCCTCTAACAGAAGTGTGCTGCTCAGATACAATAGGTTAGGGTTCGTAGATACTGGAATGTGTCTGAAATACACAGTAAAACTGGGTAGGTAGAATTTATTATATCCTTGAACCTATACTACTAAAGGAGCCGTCAGTTATCTAAGAAATGATGCCCTGTTAGACTGTATGGTACGGTGGCCCATTAGGGCCATTGTCGTTTTCTTTCGATTTCCTATGTTTTTCTTCTATTTAAGAAACGAACTTAATTTTCTAGGTTTTCTTTGTATTTTTCAGGAAATCATCAAAACAGAGAAGGTTTTTCTTCGACTTCGTCTCTGTCTTTACGTCCCTAACTCCGAAAATTCACAGAATATTGCTATGAATTCGCTGAAAATTCAGATGATTTCTTAGAAAATACAAAGAAAACATAGAAAATTAAGTTGGTTTCTTCGAAAATTCCGCGGATATAATTAATTTCCTCCGCGGATATAATTAATTTCCTCCGCGGATATAATTTTCCTCCGCGGATATAATTAATTTCCTCCGCGGATATAATCAATTTCCTCCGCGGATATAATTAATTTCCTCCGCGGATATAATTAATTTCCTCCGCGGATATAATCAATTTCCTCCGCGGATATAATTAATTTCCCCCGCGGATATAATCAACTTCCTCCGCGGATATAGTTAATTTCCTCCGCGGATATAATCAATTTCCTCCGCGGATATAATCAATTTCCTCCGCGGATATAATTAATTTCCTCCGCGAGGAAATCCACGTGACTTGAACACTAGAAAGACGGCAAATTCATTAACATTTTTTAGGCTGAGGAGTGAGGCTGATGTGCAGGCTGATGTGGAGGTGACGTCACGATGGCGTCACTATGACGTCACATCCGGTGACATCCGGGTCAAAGGTCACATTCGGTCACGTGGCATCCGGGTCACTTCCTGTGATGTCACGATGGCGTCACTAAGACGTCACATCCGGTGACATCCGGGTCAAAGTTCACATCCGGTCACGTGACATCCGGGTCACTTTCTGTAACGTCACTTCCGGTCGCGTGACTGCCCAGCAAGAGTTATCTGCCCCTACATAAGACCTCCAATGACTTCCAATGTTAATCTCATGCATGTATGGGAAAGGGTTGGTCATATTTATTTTCTTGTGGATTTTACTATGGGTTGTGACACCTTGTTTTCGTCATCTGGAGCTGTAGAACACGATGGGAGGGGTCTCGAGGCAATGCGTTGATTTTATTTGAAAGGTGCTGATGACGCATGCGCAGTAGACAGGCAGATCGGGATGGACGTTTTGGGGTCTAGGTGGACCCATAGTGGTACGATTGGGTTGTGTGAGTTATCAGTTTGAAGCATTCATGGGGAGCATCCAACTGGATGGGTGTGGGGTGGAAATATCGTCAAAAAGGGTATTTGAATGGACGTTTCTTGGTCGAGGTGTACCAATAGTGGCCCAAGTAGGCTGTGGATGATGTCATCGTGAAGCTCTTGTGGGGGAGCGTCCGACTGGACTAGTGTGTCTTCCCTTTTCAACATTCTGTGCATGCACAGACAGGGAATTTTGGGGAAAAGGACAATGGAATGGAGGTTTTGGGGTCGAGGTGGATCCATAGTGGTGCGAATGGGTCGTGGGGCGTATCAGTTTGAAGCTCTCATGAGGTAGCGCCCAACTGGACTGGTGTGGAGTAAAAGTAGCGCAATGGTGCGCAGTAGAAAGAGAGTATGGGAACAGACGTATTGGGGTCGAGGTGGGCCCATAGTGGGTGTACTGGGTCGGGGAGGGTATCCATGTGAAGCGCGCCTTCAGGCCGATAAGTCATGGGAGGGTGCATGTTTTCGGACTTTACCCCTAAAATGACCCTATCAGCCAGGTCTAGAGGGGTTAATATGGTTCCAAGCTGCCTGCCGAGATATGCAGATTGGGTTAGCCGGTGCATGTTTTCCCTGGAAGTAAAAAGCGGAATACGTAAACCCCCACGTGCGGAAAAGACGGACTTAATATGGTAAGGCTAGGCGAGCAGCTATAGTAGAAAAAGTGCAGCGTCGCTCAGGTGCGCCATTGAGACGAGGCTACCCTTATACACTAACCTATAGGGGCGACTTCTGGGTAAAAAGTGTATGCGTGAATGAGTGCGTGAGTGAGTGAATGAGTGAGGCGTGCCCTCCGCCAGTGTTAACACATTGACGCACTAACGATGGTGGGTGAGTGCCCAACACCACTGAGGCGTGCCCACCGCCCGTCTTAACGCATTGGCGCACTAACGATGGTGAGTGAGTGAGTGAGTGGGCCAGTGAGTTAGTGAGGGTGAGTAGTGAGTGCGTGGTCATATAAGGTCGTACACCATTAGCCTCAGTCTGTGTCCCTAAGTCAGATTCGCGTCCAATGAAATGGACGCGAGCGTCCTCTAATAGTGGATGGACGCAAACGTCCGCTACTATTCGATGGACGTTTGCCTCATTTCATCAGGTTTAGAGAGCTCTGCCGCCTCTTCATACGGAGCTCGCCAAACCCTCCGCTATGACCCCAAACCCTCCGTCAGCCGTCTTTTCTTTCTCTAACCCTTGGGCCGAAAAGTTTCGCTCGAGGGTTAAGCATCTTTACAGAGGGTTAACGGAGAGTCCGCGGGCTTTCCCACGCGCATGATTTTCACCTTGTCGGAAGGTCAGAAGATATAGGCGGATGACATTGATCTTTTGATATGTTACGACCTCGTGACCTTTGTATTTGAAAAATGACCATGACCATGACATTGATCCTGAACTTTGAAAGTTATTATAGTCATTCATAATAGGTATACTTTTTTTAAATTCGAGGTCAAGGTCAAGTTCAAGGTCATATGTTAACTGAAAGGCCATAGGCTCTTCGCATATCAAAAGGACAGTGACCTCTGACCTCATTTACTTTTGTAAAACAATTCGTACCTTCATTCAATTTATCCAACCACCATAAGTAGGTCGGGGTCAATGTTAACCTCAAATCTGACCTCGGATTCGTGATCAGTGATCAATTTTCAAGCCAATCGGTGAAGGTGTAATTTTGACCTCCAGAACGCCAAGGGCTGAAATTTGGGGTCGAAACTAAAGTTCAGAGGATTTCATCCAAACTTCGTTCTGAAGTAACATCGGGGTCGCTGATCACGAATCCGCGGTCAGAATTGACCTTGACATCGGCCTTGACCTTAAAATCGAGTATCCAAATGTTCGATACTCGATTTCGCGGTTAAGGTCGAGGTCAATTTTGACCGCAGATTCGTCATTAGTGACCCCGATAATACTTTAGAACGAAGTTTAGGTGAAATCCTCGAAACTCCAGTTTCGACACCAAATTTCAGCCGAGGCGTTTATGGAGATCAAAATTACACCTTCACCTGATTGACTTGAAAATTGGTATATAAGTATTTTCGGGGTCACTGATCACGAATCCGATGTCAAAATTGACCTTGACGTCGACCTTAACCTTCAAATCGAGTATCGAACATTTAGGTATGACTTGGGCCTATTTGGCGATACATATCGCATGCTGATAGCAAAATACGAACGTAGCGTGCAAGATCTATGGCGCTACGTTTCGTAACATGTGTCTAATTCCGCTTAACCCGGGGCTAGGGGCCGTATGAGCCCATGTACTTCAAGATCCTCATGCTACTCATATGAACAGTCACAATCAAAGCGTGGCTGAGGTACATCATTTTTAGATGACGACTCTATAACGAATATTATGGATTACGAATACTGATCAGCGATATGGATTTGATATTTTTGGAACATCATGATGTCTTGCCGGCATCATTGAAAATTGTTGACCGCTTCTCTCTTGCAGGAAACAAGCCTATGTTTATGTATACTTTTGTCTTTTTGAATTTGGTGCTAATACTGTTATATGGAAATGGAATAGGTCTTTGGATTATGGACGCGGATATTCTCTAATGGACGACGGCTGGATTATGAATGACGGACTGGACGCTTGTAATTTTAACCTGTGTATGCCTGGATTCTGCTGGTGGACAAGTTGTCCCCGAGGCCGGGCCCCTGCACACCCAACAAACATAATGAGCACAACTAAAAGAAAAAATGTGAAGACAGACCCGAGGAACCTTAGTGCAGGTTTCTCGGCCGAGTCTCTAATAGTTCGAAATGCACTAAGACCTTTTTCAATCCAAATGACAGATATATTTCTGACAGCAAAGCAAGGCCACGACATCAAACCTTGCAATATTGCGCTTGATGATTGTTTAGCACCGAATTCTACATGTAATAATTTCAAAATTTCTAAGTGTGGACACCGTGGATGTCTCACGTGTCCACTCTTTAATACTTCAGCTTCATTTAGTTCCGCGTTAACTGGTAACTCATATTCTGTTAACTCGTATGTTGATCTTAGTTGTTCTACTACAAACTGTATTTACTTAGTTTCCTGTAAGAAGTGTGGTCAACAGTATGTTGGCAAGACCACCCAAAGACTCCATCTAAGGGTGAACGGTCACAGAAAATCCGTTAGGAAAAAGCAATTGCTTATAGGTAGGCATTTTTCTGGACCCGACCACGGCTGGGATAACTTTAGTATTCAGATCATAGACGTCGTCTATCCATCTACTAAGGATTCCCCTTTTGGATTTGAGAGAAAAATCCGAGAGCGGGAATTATTCTGGATGCTAGAACTTGGGTCAGTGTTTCCGTTTGGTTTAAATGATAATGTCAGTGGGTTCGGCAATGCTACAAACCGCCGTTCAAATATATCCAACATTACCCAACTATTTAAACCCCATCAACGGAGACAACGCAGCCATGGTTGGCGAAAGTTTAATAGTTCGATGATTCACGATCATATCACTTTAAATTACTTAGTGGGTTTAACTAACGCACCCAATAGTATACATAGCTTACGTACAGTTCTGTATGCGTTACCTCTGAGAGCTTTAAATCAAATAGCCAGAGATATACAGCAATCTGCGTCTTCAGGAAATATAATACCATCAAAATCAGTAAAGTATGTCAAGATATAGCGTATTTTCGGTTGTATCGTCCAGTGAACATAATCGAAACATCTCAAGATCGGCTTTTCTTGAAACTCAACTACTTAGATAAAGGACTGGACATCATTAATTTACCTCGAATCCTGAATGATCCAGAGGTACGCAACGCTGTACCAAACTATTTCAAGTTCACAGAACCTCCTTGCATTTCATATAAGTATACTAAATCTATAGCCACCAAAATATTCAATTACTCCAATGCTGTCAAGGAGTTTGACTGGAACTTATACACGTCAGGAGGCTATAGTTGTGATTGTGAATTGTCGAACTTTATCTATACACCATGCAAACATATTGTGACTGGTGACCTTGATGTGGTGAGTGATAAGGATCTGAAATTACTCCTGATGAAAGGACCTAAATATAGAGAGCCAAGAAGAATAAATCTGAAGGCCGACCAGAAGATAGTCCTGTCTGCATTAGAACAGTACGTTATTGATTGGTCTAAGCGAGAAAAAGTTGAACCTACAGTACTCGCTGATTGGCTGGACCTCACCAAGAGCAAGGTCGTTGAAACAATCCGCCATATTGACAGAAGTACTCTTCCCCAAGCAAAACAAGTACTGAGAAACCTCAATTCGCAAGAAGTTCTAGCAAATCTCCAGAGTAAATTCGTCATAGTCCCAGCAGACAAAGCTCCGAATAATATAATATTCATATGTAAATATTACTATTACCAGGTGCTGGTTAAAGAATTGAGTGTAGACATATCTTCATCAAATACGTCTACTACTTACTCCCAAACTGCATTTACTCTGGAAGATTTATTTAACAATCACAAAAAGTTTCTCAGGGAAAGAGGTATTTGTCTTCCAACCAATCATAACGACATACCAAAAATATACTGGACTCCCAAAATGCATAAATCACCATACAAAGCTAGATTCATAGCTGGTTCTAGAAGCTGCACCACCAAGCTTCTTTCAACCCTATTGACGAGGGCCCTTCAGGAGGTAAAAGCATTTTGGGAAAGGTATTGCGCCACTATTTCTAAGAACTCTGGCGTTGAATGTGTGTGGATATTGAAAAACTCAAAATGTCTTACGGAAGAGCTTGATGCTAAAGGTCACATACCGTACAGACATGTATCCACATGGGATTTCTCGACTCTCTATACTACAATCTCTCACCAGGACCTTATTGACCGTCTATGTTCATTAATAGTATCTGTGTTCAAGAAAACTGATCGTAGATATATTAATGTCGGAAGCCATAAGCATTCTTTAGCTCTACTACATACAAGAGATATCATTCATGGGATGTTTCTTTGTTTATAGAAATTTGCTTGAATTTCTCGTAAAAATATCTATGTGTGAAATTTGGCAACACAATATATCAGCAGCATATAGGTATTCCAATGGGTACTAATTGTGCACCTGTTGGCTGACCTGTATCTGTTCTCTTATGAATATGACTATATGCAGGCGCTTTCAAAAACCGATCCATTCAAAGCCCGTTCCTTCTCATTCACCAAACGCTATATAGACGATATTCTCGCTGTGGATAATCGCTATATAAATGACGCAGTGAAGGATATATATCCACCTTCACTAGATTTGAAGGAAACTACAGATAGCCCTACAGGCACATCTTATTTAGATATCTACCTCTATAAAAATGAAGCGGGCATTCTCTCTCGTCGACTTTATGACAAAAGAGATGATTACAATTTCGACATCGTAAACTATCCCTTTCTGGATAGTAATATTCCAGTGGGACCTGCTTATGGCGTATACATATCTCGCTTAGTAGCATTTGCTAGATCACATGTTGCAAATGTGATGATTTTTTAATCAACGTCACAAAACATTGTTGCAGAAACTTATAAAACAGGGCTATTCCACCAAGCGCCTCCACTCAAGTTTCTCCAAATTTGGCGATACATATCGCATGCTGATAGCGCAAAATACGAGCATGGCGTGCAAGATCTATGGCGCTCCGTTTCGTAACTTGTGTCTAATTCCGCTTAACCCGGGGCTAGGGGCCGTATGAACCCATGTACTTCAAGATCCTCATGCTACTCATATGAACAGGCACAATCAAAGCGTGACTGAGATACATCTTTTTTTTAGATGACGATTCTATAACGAATATTATGGATTAAGAATACTGATCAGCGATACGGATTTGATATTTTTGGAACATCATGATGTCTTGCCGGCATCATTCATTCTTTAGATGACGACTTTACAACGAACATTATGGATTAAGAATACTGATCAGCGATACGGATTTGATATTTTTGGAACATCATGATGTCTTGCCGGCATCATTGAAAACTGTTGACCGCTTCTCTCTCTTGCAGGAAACAAGCCTATGTTTATGTATACTATGATTGTCTTTTTGAATTTGGTGCTAATACTGTTATATGGAATATGGAATAGGTCTTTGGATTATGGACGCGGATATTCTCTAATGGACGACGGCTGATTATGAATGACGGACCAGATCATTGTAATTTTAACCTGTGTATGCCTGGAAGAGCAGACACCGAGGAACCTTAGTGCAGGTTTCTCGGCCGAGTCTCTAATAGTTCGAAATGCACTAAGACCTTTTTCAATCCAAATGACAGATATATTTCTGACAGCAAAGCAAGGCCACGACATCAAACCTTGCAATATTGCGCTTGATGATTGTTTAGCACCGAATTCTACATGTAATAATTTCAAAATTTCTAAGTGTGGACATCGTGGATGTCTCACGTGTCCACTCTTTAATACTTCAGCTTCATTTAGTTCCGCGTTAACTGGTAACTCATATTCTGTTAACTCGTATGTTGATCTTAGTTGTTCTACTACAAACTGTATTTACTTAGTTTCCTGTAAGAAGTGTGGTCAACAGTATGTTGGCAAGACCACCCAAAGACTCCATCTAAGGGTGAACGGTCACAGAAAATCCGTTAGGAAAAAGCAATTGCTTATAGGTAGGCATTTTTCTGGACCCGACCATGGCTGGGATAACTTTAGTATTCAGATCATAGACGTCGTCTATCCATCTACTAAGGATTCCCCTTTGGATTTGAGAGAAAAATCCGAGAGCGGGAATTATTCTGGATGCTAGAACTTCGGTCAGCCTGGTTTGGTTTAAATGATAATGTCAGTGGGTTCGGCAATGCTACAAACCGCCGTTCAAATATATCCAACATTACCCAACTATTTAAACCCCATCAACGGAGACAATCGCAGCCATGGTTGGCGAAAGTTTAATAGTTCGATGATTCACGATATATCACTTTAAATTACTTAGTGGGTTTAACTAACGCACCCAATAGTATACATAGCTTACGTACAGTTCTGTATGCGTTACCTCTGAGAGCTTTAAATCAAATAGCCAGAGATATACAGCAATCTGCGTCTTCAGGAAATATAATACCATCAAAAATCAGTAAAAAGTATGTCAAGATATAGCGTATTTTCGGTTGTATCGTCCAGTGAACATAATCGAAACATCTCCAAGATCGGCTTTTCTTGAAACTCAACTACTTAGATAAAGGACTGGACATCATTAATTTACCTCGAATCCTGAATGATCAAGAGGTACGCAACGCTGTACCAAACTATTTCAAGCTCACAGAACCTCCTTGCATTTCATATAAGTATACTAAATCTATAGCCACCAAAATATTCAATTACTCCAATGCTGTCAAGGAGTTTGACTGGAACTTATACACGTCAGGAGGCTATAGTTGTGATTGTGAATCGTCGAGCTTTATCTATACACCATGCAAACATATTGTGACTGGTGACCTTGATGTGGTGAGTGATAAGGATCTGAAATTACTCCTGATGAAAGGACCTAAATATAGAGAGCCAAGAAGAATAAATCTGAAGGCGAACCAGAAGATAGTCCTGACTGCATTAGAACAGTACGTTATTGATTGGTCTAAGCGAGAAAAAGTTGAACCTACAGTACTCGCTGATTGGCTGGACCTCACCAAGAGCAAGGTCGTTGAAACAATCCGCCATATTGACAGAAGTATTCTTCCCCAAGCAAAACAAGTACTGAGAAACCTCAATTCGCAAGAAGTTCTAGCAAATCTCCAGAGTAAATTCGTCATAGTCCCAGCAGACAAAGCTCCGAATAATATAATATTCATATGTAAATATTACTATTACCAGGTGCTGGTTAAAGAATTGAGTGTAGACATATCTTCATCAAATACATCTACTTACTCCCAAACCGCATTTACTCTGGAAGATTTATTTAACAATCACAAAAAGTTTCTCAGGGAAAGAGGTATTTGTCTTCCAACCAATCATAGCGACATACCAAAAATATACTGCACTCCCAAAATGCATAAATCACCATACAAAGCTAGATTCATAGCTGGTTCTAGAAGCTGCACCACCAAGCTTCTTTCAACCCTATTGACGAGGGCCCTTCAGGAGGTAAACGCATTTTGGGAAAGGTATTGCGCCACTATTTTCAAGAACTCTGGCGTTGAATGTATGTGGATATTGAAAACTCAAAATGTCTTACGGAAGAACTTGATGATAAAGGTCACATACCGTACAGACATGTATCCACATGGGATTTGTCGACTCTATACTACAATCCCTCATCAGGACCTTATTGATCGTATAAGTTCATTAATAGTATCTGTGTTCAAGAAAACTGATCGTAGATATATTAATGTCGGAAGCCATAAAGCATTCTTTAGCTCGACTACATACAAGAGATATCATTCATGGGATGTTTCTTTTGTTTATAGAGTTGCTTGAATTTCTCATTAAAAATATCTATGTGAAATTTGGCAACACAATATATCAGCAGCATATAGGTATTCCAATGGGTACTAATTGTGCACCCCTGTTGGCTGACCTGTATCTGTTCTCTTATGAATATGACTATATGCTGGCGCTTTCAAAAACCGATCCACTCAAAGCCCGTTCCTTCTCATTCACTAAACGCTATATAGACGATCTTCTCGCTGTGGATAATCGCTATATAAATGACGCAGTGAAGGATATATATCCACCTTCACTGGATTTGAAGGAAACTACAGATAGCCCAACAGGCACATCTTATTTAGATATCTACCTCTATAAAAATGAAGCGGGCATTCTCTCTCGTCGACTTTATGACAAAAGAGATGATTACAATTTCGACATCGTAAACTATCCCTTTCTGGATAGTAATATTCCAGTGGGACCTGCGTATGGCGTATACATATCTCGCTTAGAAGCATTTGCTAGATCCTGTGTTAAATGTGATGATTTTAATCAACGTCACAAAACATTGTTGCAGAAACTTATAAAACAGGGCTATTCCACCAAGCGCCTCCACTCAAAAGTTTCTCAAATTTGGCGATACGTATCGCATGCTGATAGCAAAATACGAACGTAGCGTGCAAGATCTATGGCGCTACGTTTCGTAACTTGTGTCTAATTCCGCTTAACCCGGGGCTAGGGGCCGTATGAACCCATGTACTTCAAGATCCTCATGCTACTCATATGAACAGTCACAATCAAAGCGTGGCTGAGGTACATCATTTTTAGATGACGACTCTATAACGAATATTATGGATTACGAATACTGATCAGCGATACGGATTTGATATTTTGGAACATCATGATGTCTTGCCGGCATCATTGAAAATTGTTGACCGCTTCTCTCTTGCAGGAAACAAGCCTATGTTTATGTATACTTTTTGTCTTTTTGAATTTGGTGCTAATACTGTTATATGGAAATGGAATAGGTCTTTGGATTATGGACGCGGATATTCTCTAATGGACGACGGCTGGATTATGAATGACGGACTAGACGCTTGTAATTTCACCTTGTCCGAAGGTCACAAGACATAGGCTGACGACCTTGACCTTTTAATATGTGATGACCCCGTGACCTATGCGTTGATCTATGTCCTCGTCCTTGACTTTTGACTCCAGGTCAAAATTTGCGATGGTACATTTTGATTGTACTACCGCATTTTCTAGCCCGAGGTAAGAGGTCAAGGTCGATGAGATAGGTCAACGCACAAGTCACGGGGTCATCACATATCAAAAGGTCAAGGCCGTCCGCCTATATCGTATGACCTTCCGACTGGGCGAAAGTCATACCCAAATGTTCGATATTCCATTTCAAGGTCAAGGTCGAGGTCAAGGTCAATTTTGACCGCGGATTCGTGATTAGCGACTCCGATAATACTTTAAAGCGAAGTTTGGATCATATCCTAGAAAGTCCAGTTTCGACCCCAAATTTCAGCTAACCAAATCTGCATATCTCGGCAGGCAGCTGGGAACCATATTAACCACTCTAGACCTGGTTGATGGGGTCATTTTAGGGGTAAAGTCCGTGTTTCATTTCGGAGAAAACATGCACCCACCCATGACTTGATCGGCCTGAAGCCGCGCTTCACATGGATGCCCTCCCCGACCCAGTATCCGCGGTCAGAATTGACCTTGACATCGACCTTGACCTTAAAATCGAGTATCCAAATGTTCGATACTCGATTTCGCGGTTAAGGTCGAGGTCAATTTTGACCGCGGATTCGTCATTAGTGACCCCGATAATACTTTAGAACGAAGTTTAGGTGAAATCCTCGAAACTCCAGTTTCGACACCAAATTTCAGCCGAGGCGTTTATGGAGATCAAAATTACACCTTTACCTGATTGACTTGAAAATTGGTATATAAGTATTTTCGGGGTCACTGATCACGAATCCGATGTCAAAATTGACCTTGACCTCCACCTTAACCTTCAAATCGAGTATCGAACATTTAGGTATGACTTTCACCTTGTCCGAAGGTCACAAGACATAGGCTGACGACCTTGACCTTTTAATATGTGATGACCCCGTGACCTATGCGTTGATCTATGTCCTCGACCTTGACTTTTGACTCCAGGTCAAAATTTGCGATGGTACATTTTGATTGTACTACCGCATTTTCTAGCCCGAGGTAAGAGGTCAAGGTCGATGAGATAGGTCAACGCACAAGTCACGGGGTCATCACATATCAAAAGGTCAAGGCCGTCCGCCTATATCGTATGACCTTCCGACTGGGCGAAAGTCATACCCAAATGTTCGATATTCCATTTCAAGGTCAAGGTCGAGGTCAAGGTCAACTCTGACCGCGGATTCGTGATTAGCGACTCCGATAATACTTTAAAACGAAGTTTGGATCATATCCTAGAAAGTCCAGTTTCGACCCCAAATTTCAGCTAACCAAATCTGCATATCTCGGCAGGCAGCTGGGAACCATATTAACCACTCTAGACCTGGTTGATGGGGTCATTTTAGGGGTAAAGTCCGTGTTTCATTTCGGAGAAAACATGCACCCACCCATGACTTGATCAGCCTGAAGCCGCGCTTCACATGGATACCCTCCCCTACCCAGTACGCCCACTATGGGCCCACCACGACCCCAAAACGTCTATTTCCATACTCTTTTTCTACTGCGCAGGCGCACCATTGCGCTACTTCTACTCCGCACAAGTTCATTTGGACGCCACCTCATGAGAGATTCAAACTAATACGCTCCCCGACCCATTCGCACCACTATGGGTCCACCTCGACCCCAAAACGTCCCTTTCAGTGCCCTTTTCCCCACAATTACTTGTCTGCGCATGCGCCGAATGTTGAAAACGGACGACACACTAGTCCAGTCGGACGCTCCCCCACAAGAGCTTCACGATGACACCTCCCACAGCCTAATCGGACCACTATTGGTCCTCCTCAACCCCCAAACGTTGATTCAAATACACTTTTTGACGATATTTCCACCCCCCAGTTGGACGCTCCCCCACGAATGCTTCAAACTGATACCTCACACAACCCAATCGTGCCACTATGGGTCCACCTAGACGCCAAAACGTCCACCTCGATCTGCCTGTCTACTGCGCATGCGTCATCAGCACTTTTCAAAAAAAGTCAACGCATGGCTTCGAAACCCCTCCCATCGTGTTCTACAGCTCGAGATGAAGAAATCAAGGTGCCACAACCCATAGTAAAATCCACAAGAAAAAAGATATGACCACCCCTTTCCCATACCTGCATGAGATTAACATTGGAAGTCACTGGGGTCTTAGGTAGGGGCAGATAACTCTTGCTGGGCCGCCAGGTGACCGGAAGCGACGTCACAGGAAGTGACCCGGATGTTACCGGATGCCACGTGACCGGATGTGACCTTTGACCCGGATGTCACCGGATGTGACGTCATAGTGACGCCATCGTGACGGCACAGGAAGTGACCCGGTTGTCACGGGACCGGATGTGACCTTTGATCCGCATGTCACCAGATGTGACGTCATAGTGACGCCATCGTGACGTAACCTCCACATCAGCCTCACTCCTCAGCCTCAAAAATGCTAATGAATTTGCCGTCTTTCTAGTACTCAAGTCACGTGGATTTCCTCCGCGGAGGAAATTAATTATATCCGCGGAGGAAATATTATATCCGCGGAGGAAATATTATATCCGCGGAGGAAATATTATATCCGCGGAGGAAATATTATATCCGCGGAGGAAATGATTATATCCGCGGAGGAAATATTATATCCGCAGAGGAAATATTATATCCGCGGAGGAAATGATTATATCCGCGGAGGAAATATTATATCCGCGGAGGAAATATCATATCCGCGGAGGAAATGATTATATCCGCGGAGGAAATATTATATCCGCGGAGGAAATGATTATATCCGCGGAGGAAATATTATATCCGCGGAGGAAATATTATATCCGCGGAGGAAATGATTATATCCGCGGAGGAAATATTATATCCGCGGAGGAAACATTATATCCGCGGAGGAAATGATTATATCCGCGGAGGAAATATTATATCCGCGGAGGAAATATTATATCCGCGGAGGAAATGATTATATCCGCGGAGGAAATATTATATCCGCGGAGGAAATATTATATCCGCGGAGGAAATGATTATATCCGCGGAGGAAATATTATATCCGCGGAGGAAATATTATATCCGCGGAGGAAATGATTATATCCGCGGAGGAAATATTATATCCCGCGGAGGAAATGATTATATCCGCGGAGGAAATATTATATCCGCGGAGGAAATGATTATATCCGCGGAGGAAATATTATATCCGCGGAGGAAATATTATATCCGCGGAGGAAATGATTATATCCGCGGAGAAAATATTATATCCGCGGAGAAAATATTATATCCGCGGAGGAAATGATTATATCCGCGGAGGAAATATTATATCCGCGGAGGAAATATTATATCCGCGGAGGAAATGATTATATCCGCGGAGGAAATATTATATCCGCGGAGGAAATATTATATCCGCGGAGGAAATAATTATATCCGCGGAGGACATTATATCCGCGGAGGAAATATTATAGCGGAGGAAATGGTTATATCCGCGGAGGAAATATTATATCCGCGGAGGAAATATTATATCCGCGGAGGAAATGATTATATCCGCGGAGGAAATATTATATCCGCGGAGGAAATATTATATCCGCGGAGGAAATGATTATATCCGCGGAGGAAATATTATATCCGCGGAGGAAATGATTATATCCGGGGGGGAAATATTATATCCGCGGAGGAAATATTATATCCGCGGAGGAAATGATTATATCCGCGGAGGAAATATTATATCCGCGGAGGAAATATTATATCCGCGGATGAAATGATTATATCCGCGGAGGAAATATTATATCCGCGGAGGAAATGATTATATCCGCGGTTGAAATATTATATCCGCGGAGGAAATATTTTTTCTGCGGAGGAAATGATTATATCCGCGGAGGAAATATTATATCCGCGGAGGAAATGATTATATCCGCGGAGGAAATGATTATATCCGCGGAGGAAATATTATATCCGCGGAGGAAATGATTATATGCGCGGAGGAAATATTATATCCGCGGAGGAAATATTATATCCGCGGAGGAAATGATTATATCCGCGGAGGAAATATTATATCCGCGGAGGAAATATTATATCCGCGGAGGAAATGATTATACCCGCGGAGGAAATATTATATCCGCGGAGGAAATATTATATCCGCGGAGGAAATATTATATCCACGGAGGAAATTGTATTTGGTGTTTTTCAAGAATTTCTTAGGTTTTTCTTCGACTTTGTCTCTGTTTTTACGTCATCGAAGACGGAAAATTCGCAGAATATTGCTATGAATTCGCTGAAAATTCAGTTGATTTCTTGGAAAATACAAAGAAAACCTAGAAAATTAAGTTGGTTTCTTCGAAAATAGAAGAAAAACATAGGAAATCAAAAGAAAACATCAATGGCCCTAATGGGCCACCGTGGTATGGGGGTGAAACTAGGGGGATTACTGAGATGGTGTCCTATGAGATTCTAGGGGGGGTGACACTGTAGGGGGCTGACTGAGATGGTGCCCTGTGGCTGTAGTGTGATGATACTGTAGCTGGGGTTGACTGTAGGGAGCGCAGACAAAAGCCCTTCAGCAAAACGGTCACAAAGACATTAGCCCTTCGGACATTAGTTCTTCGGGACAAAAGCCCACAGACTTATTGGGATTCTGGACAAAAGCCCTACAGCTATAAATTTAATGGTATATGCAAATAAAAATGGGAAGAAATGATTTTTTCCCGATGTTAGTAAAAAGTATGTTTTTCACATTAACTATAACTATGATATATCTATAAATCAGTACATGGGGATGAGTCGGGGGAATAAAAGGTGTGAGGGATGGATAATGTGATAGTGACAATAATTGACTATCAATACAACCAATGACACGAATAACTGAAATATTATGAAAACAATACACCTCGAAAACAGATATCATCAACGTACATTATATATTCTATAGATGGATCATTTAACGTACGGTATAAAAGAAAGAATCACAAAACGTTATGTCTCCTATTGATGCCCATTCCTGTTTTGTTGTAGGAATAGGTACAGTTCTTCTTCAGTGCGAAGGGGATCGGTTACCCACTACCACCACGACCACTACCGCCACTACCACAGCTCCCATTACCACCTCACCAACCCTGTTTACCACCATACTAGGCGCCATCACATCAACATCAAATCCGTCCAGAATATCATCAACTCCTTCTTCATCGGCTTCACCCTCCACGCTCCAAAAGACTACAACAGCATTAACCACGACGCTGATGACTTCTGTACCAGTCTCGTCCACCACCATACTAGGCGCCATCACATCAACATCAAATCCGTCCAGAACATCATCAACTCCTTCCGCAACGTCTTCTGTCTCCACACTCCAGCAGACTACAACAGTATTAACCACGACGCTGATGACTTCTGTACCAGTCTCATCCAGCCTACTAACTGCGCTCACTTCCAGGACTGCTGCAAGGACGAGCAACGTTATCACCACTACGGTACCTTCAAACAATGTCCCAACTAACTCAGCCCCATCTACTAATATTGTCCTTCATACCTCTCCTTTCACCAATAATGCCAGTATGACCCCATTTTCCACCAGTAATATTGACACCGATGCATCATTTCTCACGTCCACATTGCCTTCAATGCAACAGACATCTTTACCACTAAGTGAAACTAATAACACCACTGGCGGTCACACATCTGATATAGAGACCTCGACTTCTACTAGTTATACGGGAGCTACTAGTATTGGGGTATCATTAACGTCAGGATCTACTACAGAAACGAATGAAGATCTGGCTTCTACTGCGACCGACATGACAAGATCTTCACAATCAGCCACGACGATAAGGGAAGACGATCCGACTGGTTTAAGTGGAGAACAAAAGGGTAAGTCTGTGTTTGATATATTAGCCTGAATTGGATTCGATACTCGGTTGAAATCCCGTAAGTAGTAGGGTAAGCGTATTTGGAGGTCACTTTCACCCGGATGTAGAGGTCATTTGGGGCGGAAACGAGGCGGGAAGGGAGGTCACGGGAGGGTCACAGAGGTCAAGTGCAGTATAGTTCCGGCAGAAGGACCAAAAGCTACCTCCAGCACAGGAGAGTTCCAATTGTTGGAGGGGATGTATTCAGGATGTATTCATCCGCGGTGATGCGGTCTGGCCGCGGTTTTGGCAGTGATTCGGTCTCGGGAAAAAGCTTCCGCGGAGAAAAAGTAGTCCCTAGATAAAATGGTCCGATTGGGTCGAGTGAGGTATCAAAGTGAAGCTTATGTAAAGGGGCATCCAGTCATGGGTGGGTGCATGTAAAATTTTTCCTGAAAAAAAAACAAAACGGAAAACGGACTTTATCGAAAAATCTGGGAAAATGCCTATATGGGGTATGGGGGATATATAGGTCGCCGGGCTTAACGGGGCTTGCCTATCAATAGAGTTATCTGCCCCTAGTTCCAGGGTGGGTGTATGTAAAATTTTTCCTGAAAAAATACGGAACACGGACTTTATCCTAAATTACGTGAAAATGCCTATATGGGTATGGGGGTATAGGACCATCCTGGGAAACCTACTTCTCCACATTTGCGGTATAGGTTGTGGGGTCTCGTTTTCTTAGTCTCGTCATTTAGAACATGATAGGAAGTGTCCCGGCACGAATCGGTGAAATTTTTGAAAAAGTACGATATAGCCCCATATAGTCCCATACTGGGGGTATAGGATCAATGTTTGTCCCCCTGGGAAACGTACTTCCATACATTTGCGGTAGGGTTGTGGGGTCTCGTTGTACTCGTCTCGTCATGTAGAACACGATAGGAAGTGTTGCGGAGCGAATCGGTGAAATTTTTGAAAAAGTACGATATAGCCCCATATAGACACATATATATAAATATATATTCCCATACTGGGGGTATAGGTTCAATGTTTATCCTACTGGGAAACCCACTTCTATACATTTGCGGTAGGGTTGTGGGGTCTCGTTTTTCACGTCTCGTCATGTAGAACATGATAGGAAGTGTTGCGGAGCGAATCGGTGAAATTTTTGAAAAAAGTCACCAAGGCCTGGGTAGGCCCATAGGCCTATACTGCATGGCTATGGGTGTATAGGGCCATACGGGGTGGACATGTTGGAGTCTAGGTGAGTCCCTGGTGGTCCAATGGGGTCGAGTGAGGTCCTATTTTGAAGCTCTCGTGGAGGAGCACTTGACTACACTAATGGTTCGTCCGTGTTCAATAGTCTGCGCATGCGCAGACTGGCCCGTAGTATAGAAAGTAGGCATTTTGGGGTATGTGGGTGTGTGTTTGGGTTAGAGATGGGCTATTCACGGTTCGAATGGGTCGTGTGAGGTATCCATGTGAAGCCTAGGTGAGGGAGCCTCTGATGGCGTGGATGTGGGGTTGGAATATCGGCATTCTGCGCATGCGCGGTGGTCAAAGGGTATGAAAATAGCCGTTTTAGGAACTAGGGGAGCCACTATTGGTCCGATTGGGTCGAGTGAGGTATCAAAGTGAAGCATTCGTGAAGGGGCAGCTGATGGGTTGGGTGTGCGGTAGGAATATCATTCTGCGCATGCGCAGACGCAATGCGGAGCTCTCGTCCAATCAGAAGCGAGTATTTCAAATCCGTCACAGAGCTCTCAGCCAATCAGAAGGGAGTATTTTGACCCGGTGCATTATGGGACATATCCAAGATGGCGGCACGTATGTTCAAGATGGCGGCACATGCGGTGTCGAAAACTGGCCATTTCTTCGGGATGTGGTAACCTAGTGTCGAAAACTGGACCCTGTATGGGTCCCGCTAGCGCCTTGACGCCATGATATAGACCGGAGAGAGAAAACAACAACAACAAGGATGACACATGAGGGAACAACAACAAGTTGTTTTTTTCATATAGTTTATTTTCCCCTCCATCATAACATACCCACGCTGGGGGACCCGCGTTGGGTATGTTTACAATTCAAGAAAGACTCTTGTCCAATCAGAGACCGCCATTTGCATCTGTCCTATTCGTTCCTGTCCGTTAGATGTATTCTTGTCCAATCAGAAGTCGCCGTTTCAGAGAGTTCCTTCTTCGGTCATGTTCATTCTGAACCGTTTATTCTAATCATCGTCGGACAGGCCTGGATATTCTTCGGGCAGCATGTCCTGAGACAGTTGTTTGCGCATTCTGATCGCATTTTCCAGGGCCTCTGTGGGAGGTAGCCCCATAGCCTCTTCCAAGTGACGCTTGGTCTTCATGATGGACCTGTGCGTGGGGTCGCCTTTCATTTCAAGCGGTAGTAAGGTATACTGTTCATAGATCGCCATGGCTCTTTTCCTGATGCGGGAGCGCATTTGGGCGTACGTCTGTTGTAAATTATCCTCTCCGGCGTCCTCGATCGCTTCAGCGTGAGTATTGATAGCTGCTGTCACAATACGATCCAAGAAGGTAGGTTCTGCTTCACTTTCCTGGGATGTAGGCTGACTCTCTGAGGTCAAGCTCTCCATATCAGTAGATATACTGTCAGCAATCTTGGATTCGGTATCAGTCGATGCACTCTCATCAATCTCTGTATCAGTATCTGGCTCAACGGGCTCCTCGGCGTCTTCAATCCCATGTATATTTTTCTGGTGTCGCATCATATCGTAATGTCTGGTGAACGTGCGTTCACACTCAGAACAAGTATAAGCCATGTTGACGGTTGAACGCCGACTGTGCGTGTTTTGGGAATACGCTCGCTTTTATAGACAGTAACGGTCATCAACGCTTAGCTCAACGCTTCAACGCCCTGGTGAATTAGCTCAGAAGCTCTGATTTCATGGAATTGACATCAATTCATCGAAATGCAGTGACGCCCGTCAACGCCCGTCGTTACGCCTTAACGCTCGTCTCAACGCTTTAACACACTTTCTTAACGCTTTAACGACGTTTAATGATGCGTTCGAACAAATGTTTCTTTTGTGCTATTGCTCTGACACACGCCGCTTTCCAGTTCATGCCCGAGGTTTTCAACATCGACGCTGTTCTTTCAATTTCCATATGGACTGGGTCCTTATCCAACAATTTCATATGGTCAGTAAGTCGACATACTGCTGACGTAAAGCCCGTCGTAGTCTGGGTGCCAATCTGTTATGGGCTAAAATTGCAGCTTCCTCTTTCGAATACCCTTTGCGTTGAAACTTGTTTCCTGTGGCCTCCAAAATCTCGCCCATCTTGGTGACAAGAATACATCTAACGGGCAAGAACGAACATGACATGCAAATGGCGGTCTCTGATTGGACAAGAGTCTTTCTTGAATTGTAAACATACCCAACGCGGGTCCCCCAGCGTGGGTATGTTATGATGGAGGGGAAAATAAACTATATGAAAAAAAAACTTGTTGTTGTTGTTGTTCCCTCATGTGTCATCCTTGTTGTTGTTGTTTTCTCTCTCCGGTCTATATCATGGCGTCAAGGCGCTAGCGGGACCCATACAGGGTCCAGTTTTCGACACTAGGTGACCACATCCCGAAGAAATGGCCAGTTTTCGACACCGGATGTGCCGCCATCTTGAACATACGTGCCGCCATCTTGGATATGGCCCATAATGCACCGGGTCAAAATACTCCCTTCTGATTGGCTGAGAGCTCTGTGACGGATTTGAAATACTCGCTTCTGATTGGACGAGAGCTCCGCATTGCGTCTGCGCATGCGCAGAATGATATTCCTACCGCACACCCAACCCATCAGCTGCCCCTTCACGAATGCTTCACTTTGATACCTCACTCGACCCAATCGGACCAATAGTGGCTCCCCTAGCTCCCAAAACGGCTATTTTCATACCCTTTGACCACCGCGCATGCGCAGAATGCCGATATTCCAACCCCACATCCACGCCATCAGAGGCTCCCTCACCTAGGCTTCACATGGATACCTCACACGACCCATTCGAACCGTGAATAGCCCATCTCTAACCCAAACACACACCCACATACCCCAAAATGCCTACTTTCTATACTACGGGCCAGTCTGCGCATGCGCAGACTATTGAACACGGACGAACCATTAGTGTAGTCAAGTGCTCCTCCACGAGAGCTTCAAAATAAGACCTCACTCGACCCCATTGGACCATTAGGGACTCACCTAGACTCCAACATGTCCACCCTGTATGGCCCTATACACCCATAGCCATGCAGTATAGGCCTATGGGCCTACCCAGGCCTTGGTGACTTTTTTCAAAAATTTCACCGATTCGCTCCGCAACACTTCCTATCATGTTCTACATGACGAGACGTGAAAAACGAGACCCCACAACCCTACCGCAAATGTATAGAAGTGGGGTTCCCAGTAGGATAAACATTGAACCTATACCCCCAGTATGGGAATATATATTTATATATATATGTCTATATGGGGCTATATCGTACTTTTTCAAAAATTTCACCGATTCGCTCCGCAACACTTCCTATCATGTTCTACATGACGAGACGAGTAAAACGAGACCCCACAACCCTACCGCAAATGTATAGAAGTACGTTTCCCAGGGGACAAACATTGATCCTATACCCTCAGTATGGGACTATATGAGGCTATATCGTACTTTTCAAAAATTTCACCGATTCGCACGGGGACACTTCCTATCATGTTCTAAATGACGAGACGAGTAAAACGAGACCCCACAACCCTACCGCAAATGTATAGAAGTACGTTTCCCAGGATGGTCCTATACCCCCCATACCCCATATAGGCATTTTCCCGTAATTTAAGATAAAGTCCGTATTCCGTATTTTTTCAGGAAAATTTTTACATACACCCACCCTGGAACTAGGGGCAGATAACTCTATTGATAGGCAAGCCCCGTTAAGCCCGGCGACCTATATATCCCCCATACCCCATATAGGCATTTTCCCAGATTTTTCGATAAAGTCCGTTTTCCGTTTTTTTTTTTTTCAGGAAAAATTTTACATGCACCCACCCATGACTGGATGCCCCTTCACATAGGCTTCACTTTGATACCTCACTCGACCCCATTGGTCCATTAGGGGCTCCCCTAGCTCCCAACACGGCTATTTTCATACCCTTGAGCCACCGCGCATGCGCAGAATGCCGATAGTTCAACCCCATACCCAGCCCATCAGATGCCCCTTCACGAATGCTTCACATCGATACCTCATACGACCCCATTGGTCCATTAGGGGCTTCCCTAGCTCCAACACGTCTATTTCCATACCCTTGGGCCACCGCGCATGCGCAGAATGCCGATAGTTCAACCCCACACCCAGCCCATCAGATGCCCCTTCACATAAGCTTCACCTTGATACCTCACTCGACCCAATCGGACCATTTTATCTAGGGACTACTTTTTCTCTGCGTAAGCTTTTTCCCGAGACCGAATCACCGCCAAAACCGCGGCCAGACCGCATCACCGCGGATGAATACATCCTGAATACATCCCCTCCAACAATTGGAACTCTCCTGTGCTGGAGGTAGCTGTTGGTCCTTCTGCCGGAACTATACTGCACTTGACCTCTGTGACCCTCCCGTGACCTCCCTTCCCGCCTCGTTTCCGCCCCAAATGACCTCTACATCCGGGTGAAAGTGACCTCCAAATACGCTTACCCTACTACTCCCGTACGACCGAGTTAAACATGCCTATTTCTCAGCCCTCAATCCGTATGTTTTTTGATCGTTCGAGCGAGTATGGTACCGCTACTTTCGTATCGTTTACTCAAACTTCAGATGAAGTATGATTGTTAGGAAAGTAGGCAGATCTGCATGATTGATACTCTATAACCTGCAATGAGGGTTGTTTTCCTTACCTCCCAGTTAGGTTAAGGTGCTTCATGACTAGAGTCTTCGCCGGAATGATTGATGCATGGGTACAGTTGACAATAATAGCGTTCTTGGCGAATCAGATTGATTCTATGTCAATATCTTTCGGACCTTCATTCAAAATCTGCCTGCATGCATTGGACCTCTTGCAAAAATATAACACATTTTTTCTATCATTTATATATGCAAAATCTAATCAACGTCAAAGCGAATTCAGAGAACAGTTCTTCTCACGATAGCTGCCTTTATTACTTCAACTGTTAGCAAGCTCACCTAATCACCACGCCATTATATAGCTACTACAATGTTCGCGTTTTGACAACATACCACGGTGTTTTTACGCGAAAACGTGATGTTCGACGTGAAGTATCCACTTACTGAGGAACAGTCAACAACATCAATGTACTCACAGACATTCTTCAAGTTCGAAAACACAACAGTCGCCACTGCATGCAAAAACATCGTTTTTGATTCATTATGACGTTCCCTGGCTTAGACGAAGATTAATAATACGTGTTCTAACACTACAAGAGCTGTAGGTGAACTGTCAAAGTTCCCTTGGATAGGCCTATTCACGAACTGTCCGAGAAATATACAGAATCAATCTAATTCGCTAGAAGTAGGGCCTACAGTTCTTTGACCATGTTTGAAATGTTCTTGATGCATCAACCAAGACTGTATACATGATATAGATACCAGTTATGAGACAGTTAACAGTTCATACATCAGTTCGTGGCGCCGCCCCTGTACACCGGAAATGGGAATTGTTAACTCCAAAATGTTGGCATTGATAAGTTCTGTGAGTGTACCAAATATGAACACTCTAGGCCTAACAGTTTTGGAGCTATGTAGCCAGTTAACAGTTCGCGGGAGCAGTTAACAGTTCGGAGTGCACCCTAGCCGCTTCTGGCCACCGGAAGTGGAAATTGATGATCCCATAATGTCGGCCTTGCCGAGTTTTGTAAGTGTACCAAGTATGAACACTGTAGGCCTAATACTGAATTAGTTATAACTGAATTTGTATATCCTCGCGAAATAATGACTGGTCCCTCTGAAATTGTGAACTATGAACTAAAGTCTAACTTCACGCACCTACAACATTCAGAAGAATAAATTATGTAAATTCAACAATAAATATAGTATTTACTTCAAACATCTTGGCGACGTATACTCCGTACTTATGTATTGTACCGTTGACTTTCAGCTGGACTTATAGCTGGGATATCGATCGGAGTCCTGATAATATCGATTATTATCGTCTTCATAGGAACAAGGTATGGACGATTACTCCGTTTGAATTCCGGGTAATAATGTGTCCTAGTTTCTTCTTTGTGTACCTCCTCGTAACACGGTGAAATATTATTAATATATGTCGAATGAACTTAAATTTAGACAAACTCTTTGATCAGGCAGGATTTGCAGTAACTCTATGTCTGACTGGATTTACAGAAACTCTATGTCTGACTGGATTTACAGAAATCCTTATATCTGGCTGGATTTACAGAAACTCTTAGGTCTAGCTGAAATTACAGAAACTCTATGTCTGGCTGGATTTACAGAAACCCTTAAGTCTATCTGGATTTACAGAGACTCTATGTCTGGCTGGATTTACAATAACTCTGCATCTGGCTGGACTTATTAAACCTCTATGTCTGGCTGAATTTACAATAACTCTATATCTGGTTGGATTTAGAGAAACTCTATGTCTGGCTGAATTCACAATAACTCTATATCTGGTTGGATTTAGAGAAACTCTATGTCTGGCTGAATTTACAATAACTCTATATCTGTTTGGATTTAGAGAAACTCTATGTCTGGCTGAATTTTCTTCCAATTTTTTCAACAGGCCAATGAAAATGTCGAATTTCTTTTTGAAAACTTGAAACGAGTCAAGTGCTTTAAGACTAGAAGTTATCATTGGGTTACACTGTTGTGTCACTAGCCATCCCTCAGTGCCCGGTGTATTTATATTTGATCAATATGTATATATGATGAAGTTGAGGGTATTCAGAATTATTAACACGAGTCTCTACCGACAGGTATCAGAAGAATGTAAGTATACCAGGTAATTGATTCAATCTCTTTATACAGCGCATGCGCTCATTACTTCCTTCAGATCTGCCAGTAGTATATCAAACTGATATTAACGCCTATTGACCTTTGTCTGAGTGCACCCTATCCCATGATGCATCACTTCCGTATTTACGTCATATGACACTTCCGATGTGTCTCGATCGGGCCTGACCTTGGAGCGGAGACGGGACCTCTTCAACACCCGGGGTTTCCCACTGGGGTTTTCCCGGCCCGACCGCACGCATGCGCGGGTTATCCGGCCGCACGCATGCGCGGGTGAAAAAACGGAAGTGCGCAGGTCACGGGGTATGTATTCCTCCGCGGTGATGCGGTCTGGCGGTGATGCGGTCGTGGGGAGAAGGTTCCGCGGACAGAAAGTAGTCCCAAATACGCGGGGAGCCGGGGGAAATTCTTCGAAAAACCCAGTGAAAAACCCCGGGTGTTGAAGAGGTCCCGTCCTCACTATAAGGTCACGCCCGATTGAGTCACACCGGAAGTGACGTCACATATGACGTCATTACGGAAGTGATGCATCATGGGATAGAGTGCACTCAGAGGTCAAAGGTCAATAGGCGGCAATATCAATATACTACTTCTGCCCCATGTTCAAAAACCAAGGCCATGATCGGCTAAACCCAGTCATATTTAACCCGATTTTTGTTTTCAAGGAAGGTAACCTACTAGATTTACAGCTAGGCCCGGGTTCGGGGCAACCAAACATGACGTCCAGCGCAGCATTGCTCATCAGTAGACCTACAGTCGGTCGCCCAGTAAACATGGTTTTTTGAGGTGCCGAGGGAAGTTTTCCTGTAGAGTCATACTGTTGCCTTTTAGTCGCCAGACGTCGTCAATTTTCCCACCACTTGCCTGTCGCTCCAATTTATCACCTATATATGGTAGGGTTCTGCTGGTGTACTGTTAGTCCCGGAGGCCCGCCCTATGTACATGTCATTCGACAAATATATGTAGGTTTATTGTTTTGGTGGGAAATTTAAACCGCACGTTGTCGGGCATTGCAGGTTTTTCTGGGTATTCTTGCATTTACCAGGTTTATCCCATGTTGAGGCGTTGACTCCATCAGACATCCACTATGCTTATCCGTTAACATCAGATGAGTTATTTGTTTGAGCTGATCTGTCATCACAGTTCCTGGGCTTATCTAATTCCGCTTAAGCCGGTGCTAGAGGCCGTGTGGATACTTCATACTCCAAATGAACACCTGCAATAAAAGCGCGGCTGAGATACTAAGGCTACGCTCGAGAATCCACCATATTCTCGGGTCTGAATCTGAGGTGCCGAGGGAAGCTTTCCCGTAGAGTCATATAGTTGCTGTTTAGTCGCCAGACGTCAATTTTTCCCACCTCTTGCATATCGCTCCAATATGGTCATGGTTTGCTTGACTTCAAACCAATTTTTGATATCATTGAAAAGTAAAGACATCTTTCGTATTCAGTAAATATAATTTTCCTCACTGGACTGACTTTTTTATCAGCTCTGTTAAGGGTAGAACAGTTAGCGTATATAGCAACTATTCAAGCAAATTTGCAGTTACGCCTAACCTGTAACACGGGGGATCGGGTGAATACACAGCAAATTTTGAAGTGAATTTTGTAGAAATTTCTCGTCACAAAATACATCTTCAAAATATATATAATGGGAAGCAGATACACCCTCGACCTAGATATATAAATCATAAGTGCGAAATCAAAGTGTATATTCGATATTCCTATGGATTTTAAGGTTGAACAGCTGTCAAATCCGGAGCGAACGTATGTACCGCGTCCCTTATCGTTGGGTATGAACGAGCATCCCTATTCGGTTGACTCACTCTAATAAAAATATAGTTCCATCTGAACACCGAGAATTCGAATCCTCAATCAGTTAACCCTTAAGGAAATTGTATGATTGGCTGGAAATTCTTTCAAGATTCTCCAAAGGCCAATGAAAATCGCCAATTTCTTTTTGGAAATTTGAATTGACCAATCAAATGCTTTCAAACTGGAAGCTATCTCATGATGCACTATTGCTTCTATAAACTCCATTCTGGTTCTTACTGAGTAGACCTAGATAGGTATATAGATGTCTCCCTTTCTCTCCACCCAACCCTTGATATACTTCTTCGTCATAGGAAGAACTACTGTCGGAGAGGCATAGTTCTCAAACGAATATGTTTCGTCATATATATTTTGGGGCGATTCATTTATCGGAGAACGATATGTCGAGTCGTGGAACTCAAGAACTCTAGAAATGTTGAATAAATGAGCTCACACTTGGTTTGGTTTGCAATCTGAAAGAGGCAAATTGCGAAACGAGTGTATTTATTAAATCTATACGTATGGTATAGCTTCGAGATTTAAGATGAGAAATCGGTCCGAGATGCTTATATGCCAACCTATTTGCAACGGCGAAAGATAGTACAAATATAAAAAATAAACAAACGACTTATTGAAATACACTTTAGAAATGCTTTAGCACTCTGTGCCAATGTACTGTACTATCTCACCACCTGTCTGCATGAATAGACGCTGTGATAGATTAGATAGATGTAGAGATCTTCACATACCGAATCATATTTCTCTCTTCTATACATGTTCCCAAAATTATTATTTATGGACGGTCACCAGAAATATATCATTGCTCACCAAGCCGGCAACATCGCAAAGCTCTATACTACGTACATATAGCTCAGGTAAAGCCTTCCTCTTGTATGTGTGATCGGCAGCATAACGGATATAACTCTGGGGAAAATCATCGAAACAACTTTTGAGAAAATACCCTGAGGCTCTCTTTTTCTCGCCACTTGTCACAAACAGTACAACAATTTATTTTATCTCATCTTACTTGTTTACTCCTTGTTTACGAGGACTTCACGGGAGATCGAAACTCAGACGATTTGATAGAAGCCTCTTTTACTCGCCACAGCTTACCACGCAACCCGGCATTGTGGTGTAAATTTGTGGCGCGCCAGTGATTGCCGAGGCGTCTGTCAACTCGTCCGAGTTTCGGTCTCGAAAGTCTTGAACACAAGTACTTCTGTGAAAAGTAAGATGGTATAGAATCGGTTTAGTGTAGTGTTTGTGGCAAACTGCCCCGGAAAATAGGAGCCGTCTAGTATTTTCCCAAGAGCTGGAAAATCGTTTGGCTTCAGATCATTTGTGATCCTCATATGAGCTGTATACATAAAGAGCTTCTCCGGGTAGTCGACTTAGTCAGCAACCATAGAAATATAGCAGCATGACCCTCTTCCACCATTCGAGCATCCGGTTTTAGTTTAAATATTTTCAGTTTGAGATGTATTCGAATTCATAAATCCATCGTTATTCATCACATATAGAAAGAAGCTAGATATATGGGTTCCGACTTCCTTAGCATATGAAACCAATTTACTATATTTGAAAATCATTTAAAATGGTGTCTTGATCTGAAGTTGTAAGATAGGCATATAACGCTAGGCTGTAAAAACATAACCGGCCGCTATCAATTATTTTTGCATATATTTCAGGAGGAGGAGGAGAAGGAAATCAGGACGAGTGACTAGAATGAGCAAAGGACCTTTCAACGACTCTCCGATACTGGCGTACAGTAATCCAGGAAACGAGATGACAGAGAAAGGCCGGCTGGATAAGGACAAGGACTCCGAAGCATCTGATAAAAAGCCACTATCCAATCAGAACAGAGATAGTCTCGTTCCTGAAGGATTATATTCAATCCCCAATAAACAGAAAACATCGAAGTTTAACAACACAGCTGCCATGTATTAATTCAGATAATGTGAATGCGTATATAAACATTACGGTACTGTAGATACATGTATCTTATATATGTACCCGTATATGCTGTCAGACTCTCGCGGATTCATAATGGGGAGATATGTAGCTGCAGAATGTAGCGTGTAATGTACTCTTTTCCAAGCCGGCAGGCAATCACGCTATATCGTGTGAATATTTTCGTAAATTTGTCCAATTGTTGTAAAGTCAATCTTCCAAATATACATATTTACCAAACTCTGTACTCTAAAACGTCCCGACACGCTCGAAATCCACACGAGTTCTCCGTTGGTCAAGTCTCTCATCTTTCCAGGATATTAGCAGTCGGATCAAGATGATTCAGCAGTAGTAGTGAAAGCGTAAATTCAGTCAACATGACTTTTGAGCAGAGTTATCTCCCCCTGAAATTATCCAAATTCCCAAAGTCAAGTTGAGTGGATTTACGCTTGCTTTCTTGCTTTCTCTTAGCGTCTTAATTCCCGCGGTCGTTCTAGTTCCGGTCACGGGACCCCGGTTCAGTGCCGTCAATCTGCGCATGCGCAGGTGGGGAGTTGTAGAAAAAAGGGCGTGTGTGGAAATCCTATCCGCAATGGAACTCAAAATACAAAGCTACTGCAACATCTACATGTATGTGATGGCAGAGAGTATTCTACCACACATCTGACAAATCATGTATCTCCAGATACATCCACTAGGACGTCACGCGTCACCAAAACTTCAAATCAAGGACTGCTACTGTAACTAACGTGTATGACCAAACGTATCGATTCGAGCTCATCAACACCTTCATTTCCCCTAATATAATAACCATGGCCATGTCCCTAAAAGAACCACACTCCCATGAGCCGACATGAAGTGTGACTCTAGCAGCAGACGAACTACACTCCCATGAGCCGACAGGAAGTGTGACTCTAGCAGCAGACGATTATTTAGCAAGGGTGCAACCATTATAGTCCCAATACAATGGAAATCTGCACTAGAGCGACGTACTATACAACATTCTCATACTGGACATACTCTGAAATGCACCAGTCAATCAAAGAAGAGAGGATGACAGTTCTCTAAGCCCTAACCTAGAAAACACGTCCCGACTCATAAAAGTAAGTTGGCAGACAGTGTGCATTTCGTCCGTCACTGACACGAGCCTTTGACCGGAACTGACATAACCCACGCATGAGAACAAGACAGAGTAATATCTCTAAGTGTGTCCCCGTGGAACATGCCCAATCACAAAAGGTTCCCTATTGAGCCCACCCGTTTAAACTACATTGGACTGAGAAAATTGATTTCGGGTGTCCTGTTCTTCGGCAACTGTAGCACAATTGGCGGTGATCTGTAGGATCGGGGTGACTGAGTGTCTGGGGGTGTTAGACTGGTGTGGTTTATAGTGGAGATTCCGTCAATCTGCGCATGCGCATTCGAGTTCCACACCCAATAGTTTCCTTCATAAGAAAAATAAAATTCATGGACATCCGTCTTTCCTGGGGATTTCAGCCCTTGTGTGTCCCCCATTTGCCATTATGCTCGGCTAGTGCTGAAGATGATGTCACCGAACAAAACATGTTGAGACTTGTTTGCCCATCTGTGGAACCCCAGAACCCATATATATTTGACGAAGTGTAAAGTCCGTTTTTCCACATTTTTGGGTGTAAAGTTCGTTTTCCGCATATTTTTCAGGAAAGGCCTAGTTTTGCATCTATCCCACCGATCACGTGACCCGAAGGGACCTTTGACTCCTGCGCATGGACATACCTGGAGATTACTGGACATTCTCTGAGATATCATTTCACAATGAAATGACTTGCGTTCAAAGCTCCATTGACTGGGGCGTAAATTAACATTGACGTGACTGGAGACTAGTTTATGACGGTGGAAGGAGTAACCGTATCACCGCGGACGGTTTCACCGCTGGGGAATGTGACCCGGTGTCACGTGACGGGAACTATAGCGGCCACGGAGATTAAGGCGCGAAGAGAAAGCAAGCGTAAATCCAGTCAACTTGACCTTTGGCATTTGCATAATTTCTGGGGAAGATAACTGTGGTCAAAGGTCAAGTTGACTGGATTTACGCTTTCTCTTCTTCTACTACTACTATTACTACTATTACTACTACTACTACTACTGCTACTACTACTACTACTACTACTACTACTACTACTACACACACATCACATGTTCTCAAGAAAACAAACTATCACTGTTACTAAAATGTGCAGTCAATCACCAAGTCTCGTCTTTACAACACAGTTCCCAAAACAATTATGAAACACAGTTCTCTCAAGGCGCTTTTTAGTTCACCAAGCCGCACAGTTCTCCAAATTTTGTACTTTTTTGTCCTCCGCCACGAAGTGGTGGGAGGACTTGGAAATGCAAGCCGTCCGTCCGTCCCACATCTTGTGAACGTGATATCTTGAGAATAATTCGACCAATCAACTTCAAATTTGAGAAAGTGCTTCACATCAGTTAGACGGCCATTGGTATTGACTTTCACTGAGGTACGTAATCCAAGATGGCTGCCATTGACATATTGGATTATGTCCATCCCACATCTTGTGAACGCGATATCTCGAGAACAATTCAACCAATCGACTTCAAACTTGAGAAGATGCTTCACATCAGTTAGACGGCCATTAGTATTGATTTTCACTGAGGTACGTAATCCAAGATGGCTGCCATTGACCATATTGGATTCCATCCGTCCCAGATCTTGTGAACGCGATATCTCAAGAACAAACTTGGGAAGGTTCTTCACGTCTGTCAGACGGCCATCGGTATTGATTTTCACAATCGACTTCAAACTTGGGAAGGTTCTAACATCAGTTAGATGGCCATTGGTATTGATTTTCACTGAGGTACGTAATCCAAGATGGCTGCCATTGACCATATGGGATTTCATCCGTCTCGCTTCTTGTGAACTCGCTATCTCGAGAACAATTCGACCAATCGACTTCAAACTCGAGAAGGTGCTTCACATCAGTTAGACAGCCATTGGTATTGATTTTCACTGAGGTAGTGTGTAATTCAAGATGGTTGCCATTGACCATCTTGGATTCCGTCCATCCTGCATCGTGTGAACATGATATTTTGAGAACAACTCAACCAATCGACTTCAAACTTGAGAAGGTGCTTCACATCAGTTAGATGGCCATTGGTATTGATTTTCACTGCGGTACGTAATCCAAGATGGCTGCCATTGACCATCCTGGATTCCGTCCGTCCCGCATCTTGTGAACGTGGTATCGTGAGAACAATTCGTCCGATTGACTTCAAACTTGAGAAGGTGCTTCACACCAGTTAGATGGCCATTGATATTGATTTTCACTGAGGTAGTATGTAATCCAAGATGGCTGCCATTGACCATATTGGATTTCACTCAACCATATTATACCCATCTGTGTTGTGAACGCGATATCTTGATCTATTCCATCCATCGATTTATAAACCTCACCATCCACAAGTCCATATTCAACTACAGACTTACATTCCAGTGTTACACTACCCATTACTGCTTCCCAAACCTCCTCAAATTGTCTCAACAATTCCAGATAAACGTCTCTTTCCACATACATATATCCACTTTCCAAGTTATATTTAAGGAGATATTGGAAGCGTATATGCTGTACGCTCTCAAACAGGCTACTTGGCGGATGACCTGCTAGCTACTCAGCTTGTTTCCTTTAAACCCCAAATTAAAAATCCCATACTAAAAATCAGATCCTCAAAATAAGCCACAGTTCTCCAATGTACACTACACTTTTCATGACATTTTGTACTTTTTTCCTTTAAATCCCAAATTAAAAATCCTGTACTAAAAATCAGATCAAAATCCAAATCCGCAATGAAACTCAAAATACAAAGCTACTGCAGCATCTACAGATTATGCCACCACACATCTGACAAATCATGTATCATACGTCCCTCCAGATACATCCAGTAGGACGCGTCACCAAAACTTCCAAACAAGGACTGCTACTGAAACTAACGTGTAAGGCCAAACGTAAGGACGCCTGTACCTAAAGTCTCAACACTTGCTATCGATTCAAGGTAATCAACACCTTCATTTACCCTAATAACCTTGGCCATGTCCCTAGAAGAACCACACTCGCATAAGCCGACAAAAGTGTGACCCTAGCAGCGGACGATTATTAGGCAAGGGTGCCACCATTATAGTCCTAATACAATGGAAATCTGCAATAGAGAGAGGGACCTGTCCAACATTCTCATACTGGACATACCTTGAAATGCACCAGTCAACCGATGAGGGGAGGATAGCCGTCCTCGAAGCCATAACCTAGAAAACACGTCCGGACTCATAACAGTAAGTTGGCCGGCAGTGTGAACTTCGGCCGTCACTGGCACCAGCCTTTGGCCGGAACTGACATAATCCACGCCTGGGAACAAGACAGAGTAATATCTCTAACTGCTGCAGTATACTATATATCAAGTATTATGTCCAAGTGGAACGTGCCAAGGGTTCATTCAAGGTTTCCAATTGAGCCCACCAATTTAAACTACGTCGGACTGGGAAAAAGTGGCTTCGGGTGTCCTATTTTTCGGCAGCACAATTGGCGGTGATCTGCAGGACCTTGGCGACTGATTGTCTGAGAGATTATTATTCCTGAGTGCCCAATCTACCCCTACCCCTTCCGCCTGACCAGCCCCCCCCCCCCAAGAAGGTACTCCTTCACTGTATCACTTAAACTGCCCCATTTGCGTATACTTCGCCATCGATAAGATGGCTAGCGAATCGTGTGTAGCCGTTACAGCGGAGCGATACCCGATACATTACCGCATACTGTTCGGACTCGGACTCGAGAAATCTGATAAATTACAGAATTTTCATGCTACTTCTGAAACATATATTGTCTGGGCTTCCAAAAGCGTGTGACCTAGAAACAATTGCAACAGAATTGCGGTTTGTTGTAACTGATTCTCCAAACCCTGCAAGGAAAACGTATCAAAATGAATAAAAATGTAGCCGCCGGGATTTGGGTGTGGGGATGCTGTGCACTATGATGCTTGTGGATACTTTTAACTATAAACGTCTGTAATGCAAAGCATCCAATCCCCCACAAACAAATGAAAGTCATCTCACCAGCACAGATTACATCTTTGAGCGCTCAACTAGAACAATTTAGCCTCTTGGTTGAAATCAGTTTCGCTGTAGGTCCCCACCTATTTCCGGCGAGCCACTACATTTTTTTCCAGTGTCAAGCAAGCGTGGCATTCTGTCGTATCTATAGTTCCCTCTTCTCGAGTGGCAACACGTGGCACATTTGGTCAAACTCATTCTGCAGCCAGTTACTGTTCCAAATTCGTAACGACTCTGTGTTCCTTCTCCTTTCGGATCAGAGGAATAGGTCATACGAGTTGGAGTTCGCATCTTCATTACATCAAGTCTATGTTCCCACTTCCAACTTGAATTGCCTTGATATGCCAAACCCCCTTCAATGTTCAAAGAACTTATGAATAGACACGTGACGCCATTGACCTCGAATCCATTTGAATTTCGAAATGTGTCATAGGAGATCGTTATTGATTGGCTGACCTATATATTGGACCAACACGACCACCATATTTTGGGGATGATGTCACCCTATACACAATCGGATTTTGAACTCTGAAGGTGGTCAGATATATCAAGGAAAGTTCGAAGGGGGAACGTAAAATTTGGCTTGATGTGATGAAGATGGAAGGCACAGTAACAGAAAGAGTATCTTCTGCTATGACCGTAGTGACCTGTTGCTGTAGTAGCAGCAGAAGGTACAGCTGTTCGGATAATGAGTACGCAGGCGTCGCCTTCTCTGCGAACTGTCTTTTTCCATCCAGCTTATCATCAAGCATGAGGATTCTTTTTGAGGTTAGGCAAATGTAGCCAAGTATCGTTCTTTCTTCGTCTTGACGGGCATCCCTCTGATAAAGTTTCCTTTTGGGACATAAACTCTAGAGCACTCCACAAATTTTGTTTGATCCAAATGAACTACGGTACTTCGAAAAAAAAGAACCAAAAATAATCCCTGTGATCATCTGTATCCCAGCCACGCTTTAATTGTAGCTATTCATGTGGATATATTGAACTGATATGAACACACGGCCCCTAGCACCGGTTTGTGCGGTATTAGATACAAATATTTTAGAGCCATGATGTTATAGCCCTGTCAAGTCATCTGTTGGAAGATGATGAACTATGTAACCATCAAATAGAAAAAAACGGCCCAAACGAGGGAGTATTTATTGATGCAAGTTCGTATTCAGAACAAATACCTGTTAGGCCCGACGCCTATCAAGCGCTTCATTCTCCACCATGTTTACAAGTCACAAAAATACAATCACAATGATTTGTACAGAGGGCAAGTTTCGGGGACGAAACGTCCACCGACGGAATCTCACCGTGTAGAGACAACAATTATACGCAACATTGAAAGGGTGGTGGAAAACGATGGCGGCATATGATCCCACAGACAAATATACTGACTGCATATTCCTGAAACACCACAAGAACCAAAAGTAATCCCTGTGATGATTTGTATCCCAGCCACGCTTTGATTACCACGCGATCACCAATCTGCATACCCGTATCATACACCGCAATATTGGTTGATTCATGTGGTGGTTCCATGTGATTTTACAACGGCAAATTGGCGAAATACTGCAGGCAAATGTACCAGATTAGTGTCTTTGGATTATGAAGGCAGAAATTATTTAATGGACGACTGCTGAATATTGAATGACGGACTAGACTTTTGTATTGGTAAGTATCTGTTCTTATGGGGCAGAAGAATAAATGTCCATGAAAAATAAAAGATGACAGCGAAAGATTTTTCGGGGCTGTGACAGTCATATCCAAGGTCCAAGCTTGCTGTGGGGCTGTGACAGTAATATACATGGTGCAAGCTTGGAGCAGGGCTGTGACAGTAATTTCCACGGTGCAAGCTTGGCTGGGCAGTGTCCAAGCTTGCTGTGGGGCTGTGTCAGTTATACCCACGGTTCACACTTGGTGTGGGGCTGTGACATTAATATCCACGGTCCCAGCTTGCTGTGGGGCTGTGACAGTAATATCCACAGTCTAAGCATGGTGTGAAGCTGTGACAGTAATATCCACGGTGCAAGCTTGGTGCGGGGCTGTGACAGTAATATCCACGGTTCTAGCTTGGTGTGGGTCTGTGACAGTAATATCCACGGTCCACACTTGGTGTGGGTCTGTGACAGTTATATCCACTGTCCCAGCATGGTGTGGGGCTGTGACAGTAATATCCACAGTCCAAGCATGGTGTGAAGCTGTGACAGTAATATCCACGGTGCAAGCTTGGTGCGGGGCTGTGACAGTAATATCCACGGTTCTAGCTTGATGTGGGGCTGTGACAGTAATATTCATGGCCCAAGCTTGGTGTGGATCTGTGATAGTAATATTCATGGTCCAAGCTTGGTGTGGGGCTGTGCCAGTAATATTCATGTTGCAAACATGGTGTGGGGTTGTGACAGTAATATCCACGATCCAAGCTTGATGTGGGGCTGTCACAGTAATATCCACGGTCCAAGCTTGGTGTGGGGTTATGGCAGTGTCATCCACGGCCCAAGCATGACGTGGGGCTGTGACAGTAATATTCATGGTCCAAGCTTGGTGTGGATCTGTGATAGTAATATTCATGGTCCAAGCTTGGTGTGGGGCTGTGCCAGTAATATTCATGTTGCAAACATGGTATCCACGATCCAAGCTTGATGTGGGGCTGTCACAGTAATATCCACGGTCCAAGCTTGGTGTGGGGTTATGGCAGTGTCATCCACGGTCCAAGCATGACGTGGTGCTGTGACAGTAATATCCACAGTCCAAGTTTTGTGGAGCTGTGACTGTCTTACCCACGGTCCAAGCTTGGTGTGGGGCTGTGCCAGTGTCATCCACGGTCCAAGTTTTGTGGAGCTGTGACCGTCTTACCCACGGTCCAAGTATGGTGTGCGATTGTGACATGTTTTCAACATCGACCATGGTCTGTAGTATCCCAAATAGAACACCCATTGGAACAATTTTGATATTAGGTTTCACATAAACGTATGGCGATCATTTTGCTTCCGTCAGGAAACACTATCGGCCAAATTTCAGCATTGTATAAACGTTAGAATAATGTTAGACTATGAACCGTCAAGATTTTGTTGATACAATCAATGAGCGAAATGACCGTTTGCGTGAAACCTGATATCAATGTTGTTCCAATGTTGGTCTGCTATCAGCAATGTACAGAGTGAGAACTTTCAGCAGATGAGAAGCCATTTTGCTCGTTTTGTAACCATTTGTTATTGTGAGCTGAGTTGTCTCACTTGTTTATTGTCGAAGACTTTCGGGGAAATGGTCTTGTTTGTGCATTTTTTTTAGTAGAGCGCCATTTTGAAGACAATGATCTACTTTAAAGCATAGAATATCATGCGCGAAACTCTAAACCTTTTCCCACACTTTAAAAACATTTTTCACCTTTTTTACACCCAAAACCAATAAAAAAATAGGCAAGCAAAATCAAGGGCAGACATTGACAAAACTTACATTTATTTAAAGTAGATGAACATTACTAGCATCGAACATTTGGTACATATATTTCACATTGGATAAAGCTATAGTAAACTGTATAACAACCATTCCATCAGTAACCTGCAACATGTAATCCGGATAAGGCCATCTCACAACTTCATTCATTACCTAGTCTTCATTTCCACAGGACAAGGCTCCCTCGCTGTCTCGTTACCTCGCTTCCTATCTACCTCGTGACCTCGCTCCTTCACTACCTCGTGACCTCGCTCCCTCTCTACCTCGTTACCTAGCTCCGTCTCTACTTCGTTACATCGCTCCCTCTCTACCTCGCTCCCCCTCTACCTCGTTACGTCTGTCCCTCTCTACCTCAATACCTCGCTCCCTCCCTACCTCTTACCTTGCTCCCCCTCTACCTCGTTACCCCACTCCCCCTCTACCTTTCTACCTCGTGACCTCGCTCCCTCTACCTCGCTACGTTGCCCACTCTCTACCTCGTTACCTCGCTCCCCTCTACTCGTGACCTCGCTCGCTCTCTACCTCGTTACCCGGCTCCTTCTCTACCTCGTTACCTCGCTCGCCCTCTACCTCCCTACCTCGTTACCTCGCTCCCTTTACACCTCTCTACCTCGCTTCCCCTCTACCTCTCTGTATCTCGTTACCTCGCCCCTTTTACCTCGCTCCCTCTCTACCTCGCTCTCTCTCTCTCTACCTCGTTACGTCGCTCCCTCTCTACCTCGTTACCTTGCTTCCTCTCTACCTCGTGACCTCGCTCCCTCTCTACCTCGTTACCTTGCTCTCTCTCTACCTCGTTACATCGCTCCCTTTCTACCCCGTTACACCGCTTTCTCTCTATCTCGTTACATCGCTCCCTCTCTACCTCGTAACCTCGCTCCCCGTCCACCTCGTTGCCTCGTTCCCTCTCTACCTCGCTGTATCGCCGTGTGGAAATGAAGACGAAGGTCCAGATCGCTAGATGTTTTTATCCGGCTTCCATACTCCAGTGCACTGCAGTGAGGTTTCCATGTAGGTCAACTCTATGGCAGATGACCGCCAATTATTGTATATTCACCAACTTAGGCCACAGGGTTTTCCAGCCAGTCTATGACAGCGATATGCATAACGTCCAAGTATCACCCAAAAGCTATACATTACTTTATGTCATCTAAAACCAGTTAGAATCTGAGTATCGATGACACGAGTTGTTGTCAGTACTAGCACATTCCGGTACTCACGCATGATTTTGGTCTGTATCAGGTGAGTAAGTGCAGCCTCTATCGAAATTAGAATGTATTGTAATCACTATTTTGCACTATTAAGGTAGCGCAGCAAACTCTCAATAAATCGCTGAAAGTTCTATCAGCGTTATCAAGAAACTATTTTGCAGATATGCTTGACAAGATTATCCTATAGTGAAGTATTATCCTGTAGTGTTTAACAAGATTTTCCCATAGCGTTTAAGAAGTTCGTCCTATAGTGTTTTACAAGACTCTTCTGTAGTGTAGGATTGTCCTATAGTGTTTGAGAAGATTGTCGTGTAGTGTAGGATTGTACAAGTCTTTGTCAAGATTGGCCTATAGTGTAGGATTGTCCTATAGTGTTTGACAGGATTGTCCAACATTGTTTGACAAGATTATTCTGTAGTGTAGGATTGTCCCATTGGATAGAACAATAAGATTGTCCTACAGTGTTTGAGAAGATTGTCTTATATTGTTTGACAAGATTGTCCTATAGTATTTGACAAGATTGTCGAAAAGTACTTGACAAGATTGTCCTGTGGTGTAGGATTGTCCTATAGTGTTTGACAAGATTTGTCCTATAGTGTTAGACAAGTTTGTCCTACAGTGTTCTGAGGAGAATGTCCTATACTGTAGGATTGCCTTATAGTGTTTGAAAAGATTGTCTTATAGTGTATGATTGTACTATAATGTTTGACAGGATTGTCCTATACTGCAGGATTGTCATATAATATTTGAAAAGATTGTCAAAAGGTGTTACACAAGATTCTCCTATAGTGTAGGATTGTATCATAGTGTTTGACAAGATTTTCCTACAGTTTTGGAGAAGGTTGTCCTATCGTGGTTTTCAAGGTTGTCCTGTAGTGTAAGATTGTCCAACGGTGTTTGAGAAGATTGTCCTATAGTGTTTGAGAAGATTGTCCTATAGTGTTTGAGAAGATTGTCCTATAGTGTTTGAAAATATTTTCCTACAGTGTTTGAGAAGATTGTCCTGTAGTGGTTTTCAAGGTTGTCCTGTAGTGTAGGATTGTCCAACGGTGTTTGGGAAGATTGTCATAGTGTTTGAGAAGATTGTTCTACAGTGTTTGAGAAGATTGTTCTATATTATTTGAGAAGATTGTCCTATAGTGTTTGAGAAGATTGTCCTATAGTTTTTGAAAATATTTTCCTATAGTGTTGAGAAGATTGTCCTACAGTGTTTGACAAGATTTCCCTATTGTGTTCGACAAGGTTGTCCTATAGTGGTTTACAAGATTGTCCTGTAGTGAAGGATTGTCCTACAGTGTTTGAGAAGATTATCCTAAAGTGTTTGAGAAGATTGTCCTATACAGTTATTGACAAGATTGCCCTATAGTGATTGAAAAGATTGCCCTGTAGTGTAGGGTTGTCCTGTAGGATTTGACAAGATTTTCCTACAGCGTTTCAGAAGATTGTCCTATATCCACATGAACTCTAGGATCATCAAACTAAAGCACCTGGTATAGCCAAAGCTTCATTTCACAATGAGACAGACTTCTATTGAAAATGTACACTTACCACCAGGCAGTTAGTGCTTGAATCGAGCTGCCCTTGTATAATAAATTAGAAAGTAGCATCAAGCCATAACTATATAATACAATGACACTGACTTGTTGACAAAATGAAGCAATTATATATAGATAATGATGGAATATGAAGCTATATCCTTTCAGCTTTTAATACAACCAAGCTGAACAGAAAATAGTAAATTATTGCTGAATGTAATTGCACCAATTGTAACTATTGGTTGTCTCATCTAATATCGATCGTCCGGAGTGTATTCTACTGCAGGTGTCTCTGTCGTCTTTGATGTTGTCGAAGAACTGGACAACACAACACGTGAACGGAACGTCTGGAATGCGAAGAAAGTATTTGCTGCAAAGGCAAACGTGGCGAAAAATCCAAATGCCTGAAAATACAAATAATACAAAATTATGTATTTACGACTTTACCAAAATATAAAATCAGAATTATAAGTTTTTCTTCAAGCTCAACGAGGGAATTCTATGCGCGGGCGAGTGAAACTCTTTGGGCTCTCACTGAGCATCCATGGGAGACCAAAAGAGCTCACTCACCATTGATGACCGCCCAATACTCGCTCACACAAACGGGAGGATGGGTTGTTGTGTACCGTACATGGCACAGTGATGGTTAATGTGACGGTTAAGTTGGATAGAAAGGTGACGGGTGAGATGGGATGGGCATTGTTGTCCTATCCATGTTATTGGTTGAAGTTTTATACAGTACCATTAACTGATACCCTGGAAGGCATATTTTATTTCCCTGCCTTATTATTTATAGGTATAAAAGTGTTAATAAGGGAAAGACCTGCAGCTCAAAGAGAGAAGGGCAGACAGCAGTCTCACACCTCTCTTAAACAAAAGCAGATTGACACCTGCCAGCTGTGGTTGGCTCTCGCGCAAGGAATTGACCAATGAGAGAGGATTCCGCTCCACTTTAAGGGAGAGCCAAGGGAGAGTCATTAACTACATGTCCCCGGAGACCAACTCTTACACTACCAAGTAACTTTCCCCACACGAAATGGCAAATTAACAGTACTTCTGTTTGAAAACTAGAGTAACTTACCGCGCCTGTTTTGATAGAGTCTTGACCGCACGGGCTTGCCGCTAGGACTATTGACGCAACCAAAAAGAAGAGTGTGTCCACAGCACTCCATACCAGTTCCTGGAACAATACATTTTATATCGGAAAATACAAGTTTAAACCCTTAGTTTTTTATGGTCACCAGCTACCGATGGTTCTCGTAAGTTTGCAATCATCGCTGTTGGCAATACAGGGTGAGTGTATAACAACAACTGTAGTGTTTTTCTATTCATAGAAAGTTATCAATTTATTGTGTAATGAATCTTACACATTTAAGAGTTCCGTACTTCATCTCTGCACTGTATATATATACATATATGTAAATAAATAAATAAACAAATTGCTTATGGATAACAACTTCTAGTTTATTCAGGACGACGTTTCGATACAGGTACTAGTATCGTTCTCAAGTCAATGACATCAATAAGTAAATAATCAGTATATATACAGTTCCTTGAGTAAACGTCATCAGTATGATAACAATAAATTTCTCACCTAGTATAATACTATTGTTATCATACTGATGACATTTACTCAAGGAACTGTATATATACTGATTATTTACTTATTGATGTCATGGACTTGAGAACGATACTAGTACCTGCATCGAAACGTCGTTACTAGATCCATAAGCAATTTGTTTATTTATCTACTTCCCCACTTCTAAATGCCACTTAAGAAAACTATACATATATGGCTGTAGCACAAGAAAGGGATCTTTTTTCTTGTTTAGAAAGACCCATTTCTTACACTCTCAGAAATATTCAGGGAATAATCCTGAATAGATCAGGCTGCACATCCACAACTCAATTTCAGGGATTTTACCTGAAATCCAGGGATAATTTCCTGAATTTCAGAAAAAAGATTCCTGAATGAGAGGATTTCCCCTGAAATTCAGGCAAATTTACCAACCTGATTAGTAAGTTCCCGACCCTATTCAGGTACGTAAAATCCTCTAAAATTCAGGTAATTTAGCCTTAATTCATGGATGATATACCTGAATTTCAGGAAATTATCCCTGGATTTCAGGCAAAATCCCTGAAATTGAGTTGTGGATGTGCAGCCTGATCTATTCAGGAATATTCCCTGAATATTTCTGAGAGTGTAAGCTTTCGTCTCAGCCTCATATGTATAAATAATGCTTAAAAAGCGAACATTTTTTTACTCACCCGGGATGATAGAACATTCTGTGTAATACATACATATACCTACCCAATGTTGTGAGCATAATATTTATTACGGGGGAACATCCATACCGTGCATTTCCCGCTACACCACACACCACGACCCCACCGCCCCAACCCCCCCAACATTCATCTAATCCCGCCGCCAGATAACATGACCTAGGCCTGCATATATTAGATATTCTAGACCGCTTGGGTAACCCACCGCTCTCCCTCTCTGAAAACAACGTATATTGATAAATCTATTACTATTGTACACTCTATGTCGATATCAGAAATATACCTCATGAATATATAATCCCATTCTTTCCTAAACCAACAATCGAATACGTCATTCCACTTACCGTCAATTCCCAGTTGATAAATCTGATGACTTTGTCCAGGCCGGTTAGGTAAATACAATAGAGAAATATTGTCGACCAAAAAGCAGTTTGAGTGACAAACTCAAAGAATCTAAACGCTCCCCACCTACATTCGTAATACCATTCAGACGCCGCCACACAAATGAAGCCAATGATTGATAAAGCCTGTGTAAAAAATAGAGATGTCCGATTAGTTGATTATTATAGAATATGGTCCTTGAAGCAATGTATTGGGGATTCTGCTGACCCCTCATTTAGTTCATCACATATTCTCACTTATATCTCACATTTATCCTCACTTACTTTAGATCTCATCATAGCCTCAGTTACTTCATAGTACCTTACCTATCCTTTTATTTAACTAATTATATAGTCTCAATCCCCCGCTTGCACAAACATTCAAGTTAATCCTTTAACAAATAGCTGCGCTGATGCCCTGAGACGCGGTTCGCACAGCGGTTCTTTCAATCATCCTCTCCACCATCTCTTTTGCCTTGAAAATATTTATAATCAATGATAACTGGATTATTTTCGTCCTGAAGTTGCCAAAATTATCATAAATCTAAGCATAATGATCCTTTCGTTGACTGGTAAGATAATTTGATCTCTACTAATAATATTTACTCCACTTATTAATAGCTAAACACCCCGCCCCATATTAAAGAGATAGGGAAGAGTGTTAATGAACGAACCGCTCTGTGAATGCACCAGTCGATGTTATTAGCGCAGTGTTTGGTTACAGGATTCAATAATTACTAATTCACGAATTACTTTTCAACCTATTGTATAGGCTAGATGTACAGGTCATTAAAAAGCTTATACTTTTCCACCCATCATCACTTCAGTCACATTGCAACTTGCAATTTATATCTTTAATTACTTTACAACGTATTGAGTAGCTTAACACAGTATAGAAGAAAAATAACTCGGAAAACAACTCAGATCTCTCATACTGGTAATGTACTACTTAAACCTTTAGTTTCCATCATCGTCAGAAGTTTTCTTCTGAACTTATTATAACCCCAATTTCATTACAACTTGTTGTGGCCTTAATTACTTTACAACTTCACACTTTATTATAGCCGCAGTGACTTTCAACTCATCTAATCCCCAGTCACTTTACAAGTTATTATAGCGTCAATTGCTCTACACTTAAAAAATATCTACAAGTATAGCCTAAGTAATTTACTAACATATTGTAGACTCAGTTACTATACAACTTATTCACTTATCACAATCTCAGTTACTTTAAAACTTATTCACTTAAAATAACCTCAATTACATCATAGCATATTCACTTATCATAACCGCAGCTACTTTACAACGTATTCACTTGATCATAGCCTCAGTTACATCTTAACATATTCACTTATCTTAGCTGCAGTTACCAAACTATTCACTTATCATAGCCGCACTTACTTTACAACTTATTCACTTATTATAGCCTCAGTTACTTTACAAATTATTCACTTATCATAGCCGCAAGTAGTATATGAAGGGGATCTGGGCGCGTAATGACCTAAAAAATTTGCATATGACATCTGTGACGTCACTTCCGGTTCCGGTCACGTGATCGGAAGTGACCTTTGACCCCGGTTTCCGGTCACGTGCCCGGAAGTTGCAGCGCCGTGGTCAAAGGTCACTTCCGGCCACGTGACCGAAACCGGAAGTGAGGTCACAGAGGTCATATGCAAATTTTGAGGTCAATACGCGCCCAGATCCCCTTTTATATACTACTACGCCGGGGTCAAAGGTCACTTCCGGTCACGTGACCGGAACCGGAAGTGAGGTCACAGAGGTCATATGCAAATTTTTGAGGTCAATACGCGCCCAGATCTCCTTTATATACTATTACTGACACTAAGGGGCGCCACCAGTCTTGTGACGTAGTACGTTACCAAGTACCCCCTTAAATTTTACCCGAGGGAACAAATAAGTAGGTCAATGCATGGAACGAAAGATGCCCTTTATATACTACTGCCGCAGTTACTTCACAACTTATCCACTTGTTATAGCGTCTGTTGCTTTACAACTAATTCATTTATTATAGCCTCAGTTATTTACAACATGTTCAGCCTCAGCTTATATAGAACTGTTTCACATTAGTATAGCCTCAGTTACTTTCCAACTTATTATAACCTCAGTTACTGCTTAACATATTCACCAAGTATGGCCACAGTTACTCTACAAATTATTCACTCATTATAGTCTGAATTACATCACAGCGTATTCACTTATCATGGCCACAGTTACTGTACAAACTATTCACTTATTATACACCACCTCACTCGTAATATCCCCAGTTATTTCATGTATACAACTTATTCCCAGTATTGCAGCCTCAGTCACTATACAACTTATTCATTCATCATAGCCTCACTTACTTTACAACCTGTTTACTTATTATAGGCTCAGTTGATACATTTACATGTATGCATCTTATCGGCTTATTATAAATTATAGCCTCAGTTACTATGCAAATTATTCGCTCTTCATAGCCTCAGTTTATATCATACACCTTATCATAGTCGAAGTTACTTTACAATTTATTCACAGATCATTGTGGCAGTTACTTTACAATTTACTCAGTTGTCATAGCCCCAGTTTCTTTACTATTTATTCAATTATCATAGCCGCAGTTAAGTTACAATTTATTCAATTTTCGTAGCCGCAGTTACTTTTTTACAATTTATTCAATTGTCATAGCCACAGTTACTTTACAATTTATTCAATTATCATAGCCACAGTTACTTCACAATTTATTCAATTATCATAGCCGCAGTTACTTTGCAATTTATTCAATTATCATAGCCACAGTTACTTCACAATTTATTCAATTATCATAGCCGCAGTTACATCACAATTTATTCAATTATCATAGCCGCAGTTACTTTACAATTTATTCAATTATCATAGCCACAGTTACTTCACAATTTATTCAATTATCATAGCCGCAGTTACTTTACAATTTATTCAATTATCATAGCCGCAGTTACTTTACAATTTATTCAATTATCATAGCCACATTACTTCACAATTTATTCAATTATCATAGCCGCAGTTACTTTACAATTTATTCAGTTACCATAGCCGTAGTATACTTTACAATTTTTTTCAATTATCATAGTCGCAGTCACTTTACAATTTATTCACAGATCATTGCCGCAGTTACTTTGCAATTTATTCAGTTGTCATAGGCCCAGTTACTTTACAATTTATTCAATTATCATAGCCGCAGTTAATTTACAATTTATTCAATTGTCATAGCCAGTTACTTTACAATTTATTCAGGTATCATAGCCAGTTACTTTGTAATTTATTCAATTATCATAGCCTTGTTAATTTACAATTGATTGACTTTTTATCCATTAGTTAATATACAACCTATTCACTTATTATAGCCTTAGTTACTTTGCAAAACATTCGCTTATTATTCACTTATCGTGGCCTGAGATGCTGTACAAGTTACACATTTATATATTGATCAGTTACATTACAACTTATTCACTAATTATAGTCTCAGTGGCAAGTCATGGCAACCCAGCAGCGTCGTTCAAATGCCGAACTGGGAACCAACTAATAAAACGTCCCAATTAGTCTTCAGCACTCGACAACTGATCAATATATAGTGTAAGACCTACTATGCATGCCACTTTGAGTATCCCAGGTATACTTTTGGCGTAATCCACGTGGATAGTCACAATCCCGAACCTCCTCTCTTGGGTCGGGGGCGGGGCGTCATACGGTGGTGGTGGAGCTTCTTCCATAATATATACTGAACAATATCGGATACTAGGCGTTGAGTAATATAGAATACTGGATCAAATGTCTATATTTTTGCCATCCAAATCTCGCCGATATAGTAAAGACCGGTTCAGGGCTGCTGATGTTTTTCCAAAATCTGAAAAGACATAAGATTTGACGTGTAAGTACCGTATTAGAGATGCTGAGGATAGGTCTTCCGTCTGCAAAACATGATCCTCATCAAAGTATATCTTGTGGAGATTCTATTGAACTACATGTTGTTAAAACTGTACTGTATTTAACTATCGATATATTATACCGGCATAATCTCTAACACTGATATATGTACATTTTAGCGTGTGAAGTAAAACGTCAATATCATGCGCCTGGTCTACATTCTGCTGCCCGTGTATATGAATGTGTATGGACTACAAGTATACAAACATATTCAGACCTTAATGCTGATCCGTTGATGTTCCGGCACCGAACTGATCAGTTTTACTGTCAGAGCTGAGATATATTACTATTTAACAGATATAATGGTAAATGGACGTTCCTGTGTTTGGTAAAGTTGAAAGGGTTGGTAGTTTATATACAAGACCGCTTACCTGTTAAAAACCGGAAGTGACGCTGAAACGCCCCTCGAGCTGTACACTCAGCCTCTAATGACTCTAGTTCCATGAGTGGAGAACTTTAGACTGCAGTGTTATCTTTAACCGCTTCAACATAATATGCTGGTATAATTGTCGTCCTAACAGTATATTGTTACACTGTGGATAACGTTATCTATGGTATATTGTTACACTATGGATCACGTTGTCTATGGTATATTGTGAGCAGTGGAACATTTTTGGACTACGTTAGCTATAGCTGGCAAAGTCCTATGAAAAGCACATTCTCCTTCTCCTTCTCTTCTCCTCTCGACTTTCGTTATTCAGTTAATTAACTTAAAAAGAACTGACTGATTTCACTCAAATTTCATCTGGATGACTATGGGGTGGCACAGATTTCGCCTACCAAAATTGAGGTCAGTAGGTCAAAGGCCAAGGTCACTGTGGTCAAAAAAGTGTGAAACTATTCAAAATTTCAATACTTTGCGAGTGTATGTATGTGGGGAAGACGAAGTATCCGGAAACAAATATTAAGGTTAAAGGTTAAATGTCAATACCATAAATTTGGCTCATCGAAATTCAAATTATCTTTTTAGAGGATGCATCAGAGAATGCCAATTTCCACTCCCTAAACAAACCCGCCCCTGAAAACATTGTCTGTGCTAATACTCTAGTCCGAAGTTGTGGATCGCGATCAAATTTCAGGAATATCTCACGCTTATGGTAAGAAACCTATAGAGGTCGAAACGGCAAAGGTCAAGACCAATGGAGATAATAAAGCAGGAAACCATAGCAAATCACTTTTTTCTGAGTGGATGCTTTAGCGGGAAGCGAAGTATCGGTACCAAACTGAGGTCAAAATATCAGCAGTCAAGGTCACTGACTACAGCAACTCTCTGAAAACCGGAAGACTGTTACATTTTGTTTTAATGATGTAGTTCATAGTGCCAGATAGGCTCTTGTTCATAATGACGCCCCATTGCTGGGAGACATTATGGGTGTGCCCAGAAATTTCTAATCAATCATGATTATCTAAATAGCAAGCGTCAGATTCGATATTCAATATTCAGCCATCGTCCATAAAGAATTTCCGCGCCAATTATCGAAAGAGTTTAGACCTACTTCGTTTAACAGTTCGCACCAATTCTAAAAATCTTCCCATAGACTCAACCGGAAGGACGTCCTAGGTAGCACCACTCAAAGCCTGCGTCGCTCACTTCTCATTCCCTTCTATTATCTATAGCGTATAGCCTTTTCATTAGAATAGCCTTGACATTAGTACGCCATAGCATCTAATATGAGGGAATGTTGGCGAGGGACACTCCGAGATGTAAGAGGAACAATGGAACAAAGGCTGCACCTATGTTATAGATTCCTAGCTCGTGTATTTTATACGAACAATGTCTTTAGAATTCATTGTCTAACTAAAATCAGTGAGCGAGGCATTAGCTCAATCAGAGACAGTAAACTAGTCATTCAATGTTCCTCTCACAAAAATAAATTCAGGCGCGGACTCGATCCCTTTTTAGTGTATAAGTAAACCTGTACTGGCTTACATTAAAAAAGATGACAATGGATATTGGGAATCAGCGTATAAAACATAGAAACAACGCGTATATATAGATCTCTTACTCTTTTCAGACGAGGTTAAAAATTTACGTGGTCAAAAGTTCACGAGGTCAAATGTTCACGCGGTCAAAACTTAACGAGGTCAAAAGTTTACGAGGTCAAATGACGTCACTGACCGCTGATCCCTGCTCCTTGCTCATGTGGCTTCGGACAGGCAATTCTACACTACTGGTATTTATTGATCATTATTGTTAATTGTCTACTTAGTACTTGTTTGTCACTATTGTATGTGAACAAACCAGGAAGCATTTGCTAGATCCCATTAAAACATGACGATTTATAATCAACATTATCAGTTAAACAATACCATTTACTCGATCCCATCCACGCCAAGGTTCTCAGGTTCGATAACAAATAGCACACTCTCATAGTGAAGTGTGATCGTAGAAGTCAGGATCCCTGACACCGTGTAATTCAAGATCTCCACGGATTTCACATGAACATGAACGACAGGGGCATTACATTTCTTGTCTGCCTTACTGAAACTTTTGACCGCTTCTCTCTCACATGTTTGGATTTTGGTGCTGATATGATACTCTCGTGTGAATAAGATCATTATTGACACGGAAACTCCCTATGGACAACAGGGCTGACTACTGAATGTATGACCGAACGCTTGTATGACATATGATATATCCCATCAATTGGAAAACGCGATTATAAATTCAGAGCAGTGTCCCTGGAAAACGCGCTCATTTATGTATTGGCATCTCGTCATCTCAAACTAGAAAACCACGAGTCAGCTCGCATATGATCATTCGTCAGCTCGCATATGATCATTCGTCAGCCAACCAATTGCGCAATGAGACATTTATATTATTAATTCTGTCTAAAGCAATAATGATAATCTTCCGACAGCGTATGTTTTATGTTGCAATGGGTGGCTCGAACATTGAGCTAAATTAATATTTATCTAGTATGAGTTCATTATTCTGCCAGGTGGTTCCTATTGTAAGAATCCTTACATCTTATAGAGACAAAGCCCCTGTCACCATGCAACATCTCGTCATGGATATACTGTGCTAGTCAAATGAAAATACTGCATTCTCAGCGAGATAAACTAATTTTTAATGGATGCATTGAATCTATGCAGTGTGTTGACCTGATGGTGTTTTGTACTGGGAGAGATAACTACCTAGATGTTAAAAATGATGGCGGTCACTGACAATGTATCGATTACAGAAAACTAAATTATATGTCCTTTAAGATGTTATAAACTACAAAGATAGATTGAAAAAAATTGGTAAGAAACCGTTGCCCCGCTGTGTGCAAAACGTCACATTCGATCTTATTATTTATATTTTGCTGTGTGAGGCTTTCTACATCATATCAGTGTTACAAGAATGCCGTTCGGTTCGAGTAATGGCACCAGCACATTTCGGTACCCTCACTCGGTGCGATGAATTGTATGGAATTCCAATGACTACACCACTGAATAGCAAACTAAGAGAGGACACAAAAAATCCACTAGGTCATCCTATTATGGCAGCAAGGCTTATCATGGACATACTGTTCGTCCGACATCCATGTTCTCGCATTCCTTAAAGCCACCAGCTCCTTAAACCATTCACGTACAAATAGTTAATCGTTAGTATAATGGAATGAATCGTTGAGATTATATATTCCATCCAAGGCTGCAACGAAAATCTGTTGACAGCTTATGGTTTATAGTTGCAATAGGTGGTTCGAACATTGAGCTGAATCAATATCTCGTCAGTGCTGTTTGTTGAAATCTGATGATGTTTGGTGATGAACTATCAAGGCAAATAAACGTACTAGACTGATTAATACAGGTTTTGAATTTGGCTATCAATAGGCTGCGATCGGTATATGACAATTAATTGATAAATCACTCATGAAATGGCAGAACGAAACCATATCTAAAACACCGCAAATTCTATCGTGGCTCCCCGAGTAATAAAACTATGCTGATGGTTTTGTTGTATTACGTGAGCATGAATACGGATTCTGCATTAACACCCTCTAACTCATTACAACATCGGAGGTGTAGATGGGTCATTGTCAGGAGACCAACAATATCCCATAATGGAACCCTTCTTTCGTCAAAGACTGATTGATGTTTGTAACGATCATGAGCTTCCAATACAATTACATTATTCATCTAGTTTGACAGATTGACGCCGTTTACTTAGCAGTAGTAGTAGTAGAAGTAGTAGAAACTTTATTTCCGTCTCACCTCATAATATAATACGAGGTCATGTACAAACAATCACATTAAAACATATCATGAGTTACGAGAGATGGCAATTATAAAACACATAAAATTATACTGGTGAAATATATACACCTTACGAATATAAAGGTTTCTTCGTCTTCTTAAAATATCATAGCAGCTTTTGGCGGTTTAACGGTATAATCGTTCATTTTGAAATAAGAAACAAAATTGGTCATCATCACTTAAAGCATTAAAACCGGTAAATATACATTTAGACTCCTGAAGAAGAGTAAGTCTGATGTCGTCTTATAGTGCGCAATGCAGCAATACATGCTGTTCTGGCCCGATATCATTGGGGCATTTAAACACTTTCCTTGGTCAAGTGGTATATTGTCATACCTGCCAGTTTCGATTCGCAGGTGAGCAAGTTCACATCCAAATTTAGCCATAGCACTGCGATGAAGCTTTAGCAAATTAGTTTTAACATACATTTCTGTTCCAAATTGTTTTTGGAGGTCTTGTATGATCTTAGCTTGTTTTTGCCTTGACCTCTCGTTGCCCCTTCTTGATTTATCTGAGAATACCACTTGACCTTAGATTTAGACAACATCTTATCACGAACATCATTAACAGTCACATGTGCTGTAGCTAAATAGGTCCGTTGCGTAGATAAAATCAAGCAGACTAAACTTCTGACAAAATCTAAAACTCTATTTTTTACACTGATTCGAAGCACATATATTCGCCCAAGTCAATGCACTTCTATTTAATATAGTCTGACTTATATGACACATACGGTACCACACATACGGCACCATAGTCTTGCTACACTGGTCCATAAATGACCGGAGTCCAGACCATGTCACCGGATAGCGCTGTATTGGGCGCGAATATGCTCTATTTTTGTACAGCATTTGTACATGAATACTCCTTAGTGCCCCAAAGAGTCGATGCATATTCTATAATAGGCCACACCAGAGAGTCATAATGCATTTTGCTGAGAACCAACAGGAACTTGATAATGTGATGTCTAGCACTGTAATACCACTTGTATTTATTGCACCATGTAAGCGTCCTGTCTGTGTCTTGTGTGCTGTCCTCAGTGTTTTACAGGGTGGATGGAGGGTGTCTGGTTCCATGCTGCTTGAAAGATTTCTCCTTTGAAGCAGCAGGAACGCAACTTGGCTGGGTGGTGCTTAGTTGGTTCGTCGCGATATGACTGAAACAATGTTGAAAGCGACGTTAAATCCTATTCCCTCACTCACCCACTCCTACATTTTTGTGAAGGTGCGAAAGGGAACGCCCCAACGGTTTACATTTAGATATCACCAAGCCGAGAGCCCAAGCCGACAGTTAAATCAAAAAGTAAAAATTCATCCAGATATAAACCAAGGTAAACGTATTTACCATGATCGTTCAAACGTATATTGTTTCACCAAAATATCCGATAAGGACCTATAGCCGTTATGAACAATTGTTAGTCCACCGAACTTTTTTTTCCAGAATGAGAGAAAATTAGCTGTCAGAAAAATACCAATTTTTTCATGACAATAACACAAAAACCATTTGTTCATACTTAAATGTAAAATCACGCATGTCAAATTGTTAATGATTGTGCGTTTATCTATCGCAGTCGATATTGTGAGTATATCAGCTGAGAGTAAGCCAGTGGACTTGTACGGTACGAGTTGTGCCCCTGTAACTGTGAACATTACGAGGGTTATCATGGGACATGGGCCTACTGTTCATCCTCTCCGGTCATCAAGTCCGACATCCATTTGTGTAGCCGAGTTCAATGTTCTTGCATTTATATTCAATTTGGAGAACCTTTATTCTCATGAAGTCACCAGTTCCTATCATTCATGTGCAAAAATAAAATAGTCAATCGTTTCGTTGATATTATGAATTATATATAACGCTAAAATGGTGATGAAATGATGGCTGTCTCTGACAATTTATTGATTAAATAAAATTGAATGATATGTCCTTGAATGATGTCTACTGTTAACCGCTACATTAACATTGATATATTGTGAAGAAACCCCTACATATATTGTGAGAAAAATCCCTAGATACAGACTCTTCTCGTCGATCGAGTGGCGATTACCAACTTCGTAAAGCAGAAACAGTGGTCCCGATGTGTAAAAAACGCGGACGGTCACAGTGGATATGTTAGAATTTCGACATCATTTCAGTTCACAAGAATGCCGTTTGGTTAGGGTTTTGACACCAGCACATTTCGGTACCAGCCTTCGGTACCATGATTTATTTAGCATTCCAATGAATACACCGTTGTATCGCAAATCCAGTTCAAGAGAGGACTGACAGTGTTTTGTCCTGGAATGGAAATGTACCAAGGTGATGAAAAGGATGGCGGTATCTGACAATGTATTGATTACAGAAAACTGAACGATATGTCCTTGACAGCTGTCTACTATTGCAACATACATAAATGTTACCCGCCCCTCCCTGGCAAGTCCCAGTAGTTCAGTATGAGGGGTGGTAATTGAGAAACAGGAGTCTGTAAATAGGATAAAAACACATTTAATGTCAGCTCCCATTCGGACGAGCGTCTTCACAAAATGGAAAAGTACAGCCGAACAGCATACAAGTAACTTGTGCTACCAAATGAACAATTCTTCAGATCTTTACGGTATTATGGGGAACAATAAAGAATATAGTTTTGAAATAACACAGCGAAACCGTTCTCATTATCTTTACCATAGTTACGGTACTATAGAGCATGCTTTCAGAACATGTATCTCAACAAGAGATCATAGAAATTAACAATGTTATGATAGAATGGCATTTCTCTGACGCGGTTTGATATCCCGGAACATGGCATCATGCTATATTATTATATTAAGACAAATACGTGGGCGGTATTAAAACGTTACAAGATATGAAAAGAATATTCTAGGTACTTTACGGTAATAAATCTCGTATTGGAATACCCTAGCAAATATCTTTGACAAGAAATAATATCACATATTTAATATAATGGAACATTTAGGTCAACTGGGAACATCCTGTTATTCTATATTAATGATAAGAGAAAATATAGATGTGGTCATGAGAAGGTTACGACATATCAAAATATTCTAGGTACTTTACGGTAATGAAGCTCGTACTTGAATACCATCGGAAATATATTTGACATGAAATAATGCATTCACCATGTAAATCTATGTAATTTTATGCGAACAGGCAAATAAAGTATTTATCAACTCTTGTCTTATCGTTTCTTGTTGTTATTTATCGTAATAACAAATAACTGCTTTCTACTTCAATAATATGCATGACAATTCCCCGATGCTGATTGTCACAATAACAAAGAACATATGTACATTGATAAGATTATTACAGAATACCAACGAGACATTTTAGGTATTTTACGGTAATGAATCTCGTACAAAAATACTGTTGTAAATATCTTGAATTACCATAATGTCTATTATTGAGCAATATCTCGTAAGTACACAATGAAATCAATTGTATTTCTCGAGGCTGATCCCTAATCTGCTGCAGTCGCCCACGGCAACGCCGATTGTGACGTCATAGATTTATCACACAATATTTCACAGACACTAGATTTACCAGCAGTTTATCAGTAAATAATGCATGCAGAATCTTCTGACCTTATTGTCAACAACAATAGAACAATATCTACGCACCAGGGGTGCTTTAGGATGACATTCCCTTACAAACTTTCTCGACAAAACTATTTCTTCTACATTATCTCTTCACAGCCAAGACCATGCGCTTTGGTCACGTGCTCTAGCGCACATTGCAGACTGTCTCTACACATCACTATCTATCAGTTAAATTATTAAAATCTCTCAGACCATTATCGCTTTTTCACATCAACTTGTTCCTCAAACATTTATGAACAAAGTGGCACTATCCTACATTGGTGTACATACCTGTAAATAGGATAAAAACACATTTAATGTCAGCTCCCATTCGGACGAGCGTCTTCACAAAATGGAAAAGTACAGCCGAACAGAGTTGCATTCAAAATGCGGAGAGGGTTGAAACCCGGCACCGGATCGATCCGTTTACCATGTTTACATTAAAATACACCAATATTCATACACTTTCTCATCTCATATAACCACTGATAATTGTTACTGCAATCTTCTACAAATGTGGCATTTCAGAACCATTCAGATTATCAGGGGACAATAATAAAAATGAAAATTCATACGGGTACATGTTGGCTGAACAGCCAAAGGGAGATAAAACCGTACGGTACTTAAAGAATCATGAAGAGTGGTCCCCCCCTCAAATGCAATAAAGCTGGGCTTATTGTACAAAGTGTCACATTCTCCCCGGGTAAGAAAATGTCGTCCCGACATTCCCAGGAGTTACCTCACAGTTCGCTGGATCATGTATACTCAAATTTTCGGAAACCCCTATACAGTTCTCGGGTATACATGTACAACCAGATTGCTCCTATCATGTCTCTGGGTGAACTATTGCATCACTAGCACAATACAATCATCATCAAAAATACATTCTTTACAATCAATGAATAACAATAGTTCAAATACACATATTTTGTGGTCTCTACGATTTGAGCCTACAGTTGCCACACCGTTTCTACATGTATCCACCATAACTCATCTGATCAGGCGCAACCCCAGTGGGAAGTGCCCAATGTCCTGGTGGACAACCGTAACTGTTTGGGGGAGGTAACCATAGTGGTGGGGAACAATAAAACTGGGTGTTGTTAACCCCCACAGGCGCATACGTTGGATTTCCCATCCGGTCATAAGTGAAGTGGAGAGGGGCTCGCCTCTCCCTCGTAGGTCTGCGATATCCAGTTTCTTCCTGAATTGGCACCTGTGCATTACCTCTCCCTTCAGTTCGAGGAACAAATGCATCTGCATCTGCCCTAAGTGTCTCTCCCATAGTCAATGTTGGTGGATGTCGCATTTGGGTTTGCTCTTGGGTTGGTACACGAATCCTGTACCAGTTATCCCCAGTGTCATAGTCCGATGAATCATTGTCACATTCCGGTTGTGGGGGTGGCTTATTCCGCCGCGTTGTCCTCTTGTCCCTTGGCACTTCCGGCTTGCTCAACACAGGAGTCGGTTCAAGACAATCACAAGGCAACAGCATGTTGCGGTGGAGAGTACGTGTTCGTCCCACGCCACTCTCTGCTTTGACAACGTACACAGGGCCATCTTTGCCCTTCCGTTCAACAACAACATGAATCGTATCCTCCCAGTATTGTCGTAATTTTCCAGGTCCACCACGCTCCGACAAGTTACGAATGAGAACCCTATCACCTGGCTTGAGGACTGAAGCTCCAGCTTTACGGTCATAACGTTTCTTGGACTTTCCAGCCGCACGGCCTCCGCGATTCTCTGCCAACTCGTATGCCTCCCTCATTCGGTCTTGCCACTGATTGGCATATTCAGTATGACTCGCTGTGGTGTCAGTGTTCTCCAACCCGAATGCCAAGTCTACAGGTAGTCGCGGTGATCGGCCGAAGAGGAGGAAGAACGGAGAATAGCCTGTGGTCTCATGTCTTGTGCAATTGTACGCATGAGTGACCTTGTTCAAGTGTCGCTTCCAATCACGCTTTTCTCTTGTGCCCAGTGTTCTCAGCATCCCAAGGAGGGTTTTATTAAATCTTTCTAGTTGGCCGTTACCTTGAGGATGGTAAGGTGTGGTGCGTGAGTGAATCACTTGACTGAAACGCTCCAATTCTTTGAACAAGTTGTTTTCAAATTCACCCCCCTGGTCATGGTGAATCTTTGCAGGGAATCCGAATCGCAGGATGAAGTCGTTATAGATCTTCTCGGCAACTGTCTTAGCTGACTTGTTTGTAGTTGCGTAGGCCTGGGCGAATCGTGTGAAGTGATCCATGATGACAAGGATGTATTCATATCCTCCAGTACACTTCTAGAGATGGACGAAGTCAATGGACACAAGTTCAAATGGTGCACAGGTGGTGAAACTTTGCATAGCAGCTCGTGCAGGGGTTCCTGGTGCCTTGCTTTTGATGCAATTGCACTTCTTGGTGATGTAGTGGTGTACATCCTTTTTCATCCCGGGCCAGTAGAACCGCTGACGAATGAGGTCCTCAACTCGTTCCACGCCCAAATGGCCCATGTCCTCGTGCAATTCCTTGAAGATCCTCTGATGATAACAGCTGGGAAGGACGAGCTGCATGCGGACACCACCACCAGGTAGTGTGGTCTTACGCTGAAGAATTCCATCATGATCAACCTGCAACTTCTTCCACTCATGGATGAGTGCTTTAATCCATCCGCGAACTTGCTGTTTGTGAACATACACCCCTGAACGTTTAGCGTTCAACACTGGACCTATGTCCGGGTCATTCTCCTGTGCCTCTCTAATTTGTTCTACTGGAATCCGTTGCTGTGACACCCCGTCGCTGAAAAGTATCGATGTATCTTCTACAGAGTTGCCTATCAGTGAAGATACATAGGCAAACCCCTCTGGCTGGTTGCTCACTCCATTGACGACCGCACCAACAACATCTTGCGAGACTTCCTCCGTGCACTGTTCCATAAGCTGCTCAATGGGAAGAGGCATTCGCGAGAGAGCATCAGCATCTCCGTTGTGTTTTCCTGGCCTATATTTGATCGTGAAATGAAAGTCAGACAACTCTGCTACCCAACGATGTCTCGTAGCATCGAGGCGGGCTGTAGTTAAGATGTAAGTTAACGGATTGTTATCTGTATAAACCGTGAACTCTTTAGCGTAGAACAGGTAGTCCCGGAATCGGTCTGTCACGGCCCATTTCAATGCGAGGAACTCTAATTTTCCTGAATGCAGGTGATAATTCTTCTCTGCTGGTGAGAGTGTACGAGAACCATAAGCAATCACCCTCATGATTCCATCATCATCCCGCTGGTACAGTACAGCTCCAAGACCCTCAGCAGAGGCATCCGTATGCAGAACATATGGCTTAGTATAGTCAGGGTAAGCCATCACCCCAGCACTGGCCAAGGTATCCAATAAGGCATTCAAGGCATCTTGGTGATCATTGGTCCACGTGACTCTATGATTTGATGGTCGCTGGCCACTATTGCTCTTGGTTTTCCTTTTCTTAGGGTTAGTGTTGGAAACAGTTTCCTTTGGAAGCTTGAGGAGGTCGTACAAGACTCGTGCCTTCCTTGAAAAATCTACTATATACCGCCGGTAATACCCCAAGAGTCCTAGGAGCTTACGAACATCACCAACAGTCTCTGGCTTGCGGTCCCGCAAGGCAAGGACAGCTTCTCGATCTTTGGGGTCGATCCGATATCCATCCCCTGACACAATATTCCCTAGATAGCGAACCTCCCGGTAAAACATGTCACATTTACTGGGTTTCAGCTTCACTCCAGCGTCGATCAATCGCTTCAGCACCAATTTAACGTCCTTCAAATGTTGCTCGAAGGTTTTGCTGAAAACGAGAACGTCGTCTAGGTAAGGGATGCAGATTTCGTCTCTGATATCTGCCAGACATTCGTTCATGTAACGTTGAAAAACAGCTGGAGCATTTGTCAATCCAAACGGGATCCTAGACCATTCATATAAGCCCCAAGGGGAGATGAACGCTGTCAGAGGCCTACTTGCTTCGGCTACAAAGCCCTGATGATATGCCTTCCCCTGGTCGAGGACACTGAACCAGCTATTTCCACCTAGGTTGTCAAGGGCATCCTGGATCTTCGGCAGGGGTTGTCTCTCCTGTTGCGTTTTACGATTCAGCTCACGATAGTCTATACATAGACGAAGACTGCCGTCCTTTTTCCTGACACATACCATTGATGAGGAGTAGTTTGAAGTTGACTTTTCAATCCAGCCTTTCTGAATTAAGTCTGACAAGTAGTCCTTCACTTCCTTGTACAGTGGTCTCGGAATCGATATGTAGTTTTTTTGCACGGGAGTGTCGTCGGTCAACTTGATGTCCAGTTGCATTTGCGGTACATTTCCAATGTCATCGTCGTCCTTGGAGAAGGCGGCCGATTGCTCCCTTAACACTTGACGAATTGCTGACTCTTGTGTTGCCGTCAACCCACGACTATCCAGTCAGTGGCGGATCCCAGTTACTCACAGATGCAGCAACTCTGGCAACCTCTACTGGTCCCTTTCTCCCAACCCGGCTACCACAGTCTTCATCCTCGGACCTTTCACGTAATGGAAAAACTGCTTTGACTGGTTGGAGATAACCCAGGAGAAGTCTACCTGGTAACTCTATGTCATGACGAGTCTGATTAACAATTTGAATTTCAACTCGGTGACTAGGTCCTTTGGGGAGCGACATCACAGT
>JAVTVY010029881.1:0-12381 GCA_036873755.1 Hanleya hanleyi
TCCCTATTGTTCCAGTGTAACCCTCGACTGGACGACTTGGAATCATCATCTGTTGACCAGGTGGAATTGTCACAGTTTGGCTAACAATGAGACGGCAATGTCCAGAATTCTCAGAACGGTCTTGCCCTGTGCATAAAATCTGGTTTCCATCACATGTTAAGCTTCTGCTCTTCAGGTGAATCTCACAATTAAAACTTGTCAAGAAATCCATTCCCAAAATACCGTCGTTGCGAATGTTGGCAATGATGACATTCATTGGCGTTGAATGGGGTAGTATCCCCAAGTCCAACTCGCATGTTCCGAGAATATTCAGTGGAGTATGATCTGCAGCAAGAAGTCTCATAGAAATTGGTCTGATCGTGGGTCGATTTTCCAGTGGTATTCTGGAGAAGAAATTATTTGATATAATAAGAGTAACTGAAGCTCCGGTATCAATAAGAAATGAAATGTCAAAGTCCCTGATTCGACCAGGAATGTACAGACCATTTTCTGGATTCTTTACTCCCACCTCCAGTATAGGCAATTTCTCACCGTTGGCTGGATCCGTTGAGTAGTTTGCAGAACACTCACTGGCAACCTGCTTGTGAAACGTTCTTGTTATTGAGTCTCGTTGTAAGTTTTCTTTTTCCCTGAAAGAGTCGTGTGGTCGAGGCAGTGATTCTTTCACAACCGATCTTTGCCTCGGCAGATCGGCTGTATCGCGTTTTCCGATTGCAGATGATGTGACTGCTCACTTCGGTTACCGTTGTTGCGACATTGAGAACTGTAGTGTCCAAACTCATGACACCGGTAGCATTCAACACTAGACAATGGACGTCTTGAATAACCCCCATGACCTTGGTTGTTACTCTTGGTCAGCTGTTTTAGCTGTTCCTCGATTCTCTTAACTCGATTTTCCAGGCTGTTATTGGTTGTATCCTTAGCTACTTCGCGTACAAACTTCCTGGATGTTACACCACTTCGCTGAGCCTCTATCTTCTTATAGCCTTCGTACTCCAATGCCAGTACTCCAATGCCAGCGTAACAGCTGTTTGAAGATTCTCCGGTTTGCCTCTGTACACCTGCATACGAGTATCTGCATCTTCAATTGCATCGATAAAATGTATTTTAGCCAGTCTATCTTGTTGTTCTGATGACACGTCTGGGTAGGCAAACATGGATAACTTGCGAATCGCTTGTGCAAGCTCTCGTAAAGTTTCCTTATTCCCACGTCGTCTACTTCTGAGATCCGCTAGATATAGCTCGGCTTGACCGCTGGGACCAAAACGTGAATCCAAAATGTCCACAAGTCGTTTGTAATCACATTGCTCTCTTTCATTGAGGGTACACACTAACTGTCTTGCGGGACCTTTCAGATGCGTGAAAAGAAAATCTGCCTTTTCTTGTCGGTTCCATCCATTGATTCTGGCAATGGTATTGAATACCTGAAGATACTCTTTCCAAGGGGTGTCACCATTGTAAATTTCGGGCTTGATGTTCCTACGTTGCACGTGAGACCCGTCCCCGTAACCGGCCTCACGTGGAGACGATCTCAGAGACTCCTCCCCATGTAACGGAATCCTGAACATAACTTCAGCTTCGTCGCTGTCATCATGGGCGACTGTTTCTTCTTCCAGATCCATGTTGAACTTGTTCAATATCGGTAACCACTTTATAATAACAAGTCTTTGATTACAACTTTTCAATGCCTAGTATGCAGCTATCCCAGAATGCATTAATCCCACCGCTGCCACCAATTGTAGCGGTTTTAAAAGCGTACAGTGTACTCTCAGTCAAATATTTCAAGTCAAGTCACTTTCACCACTAATAGTCAATGCTGCCACCACCTATTTTTCATTAAAAATAGGAAAATATTTAACTTTAGCGTTTGCCTATTTTCTTCCTTTAACCTCCGGAGACGCCGCTACCAACTGGATTCGGATTCTCGCTCTTTCCTCTTGTATCTCTCACTTTGCTGCTACTCCCTCGTTGTATCATAGAATTGTTACTATCTCACTACTGTTATCTTTATATTTAATAGAGTCAGTTCATTATTTGTATTATATGACCGATCTGTGATTTCTGTAAACCAGGAATATAGTATATCTGTGAATTCTTGATAATCTTCTGCCTGATGACGCTGGTAATCTTCCCATGGAATACTTGTACCTCTATCGATGATGACGTTCCTGATACTGGATGTCTTAAGCGATTTGTATGGTTGACATCAGTGATATCTTAATCTTAGGATGACATTAGTGATTCCCCATTTTCTATGGATGACGTTTGTAATCGTTCTAAGATTACTCATGTACTTTCTAATGGATGACAGTTTGTAACCAGTTATTTCGGATAATGTAATCTTCTTGGCATCACAGTTTCCAATATTTGAACAGTTCCACAAGAACCAACTTCAAGTCAGATATATTCAATTGAATAATATTCATAACACAGTTTATTCTTGAATCAGATGATCAAATATATATACAGTTAATTGAATCAGGTAAGTTTGTCGATGTAATCATAGATGTAATCATCAGATATAGTTGCTCCAAGTTTCTGGTGACATGGTATTTCCCAATTATAGCGAAAATATACTCAGTTCCTCAAATAATGCTTGAAATAGGAAGTACACGGTTAATTTCACTGTTCCTAGCTCTCCTATATAAGCAGGTGACATGTAACCATGAGACATGTAACCATGATTACATGTAATCATGATACATGTAATCATTTACTGTTCAGCATGTAATCATTGAACATGTAATCATTTACCATGTAATCATTTACCATGTAATCATTTACTGTTCAGCATGTAATCATTGAACATGTAATCATCTACTATGTAATCCTAAACTGTAATCTTCACACTTGACTGTAGGCTGTACTTTTGGTCTGTATGCTAAAGGCTGGCTGGTATAGATCCTTACCCTCCGAGTGTCTGAGATCGTCTGACATATTGGCGAACTTTCTGCCTTTTATAGTGCTGAGTTGCTAACCAGTTGCCAAGCCAATGACGTAAAATTCTACGGCTAAACTAAAATGCCGAATTTTGATTGGTCAATAATTTCAATTCTGCAAACGCGGTGACGTAATATACTCGACAACTGATGCAGACGGTGCAGACGGCAGGCTGAATTGAGAGCGCACTTTACCAAAACGTATATGCAATTTCGAGGCAAAAATTATACGAAGTTCCGATGAATCGTTGGCAGAACCAGATATCATACGAAAGCCTGTATCCTGAACTTTCCATGGATATATTTATATTCCAAAAAGAACACTTTATAGACGAAGATGGAAAAGTTATCGCTCCCGAACTTGTGCGAGACGTATACACGAAAACTGCATGCAAAATCAGGCATGTTTTCTCATCGCATCGGCGGAAACAAATGCTGATCTAAGGAAAAATATTACCTCAAAGGTAGCAACCGAGTTAGCAAGGTAAGCCTGAACAATTATATTTTCAATGAATACCAGGTTGTCTTGAGAAATATATCTCAAAATATGATTAATTAATGATTTTCCATCATGACAAACAAACACCGCCGGGCGAAACAATATGGCGGCGGATATTCGAAGCTCGAAGTCAGAAAATTGCCAAACTTCAAAAATTCAGATCTCGTCAACCAGAGCGTCTTGTGTGCTGACAGTTCATGACAATTTCGTAAAATATATATACTTCCTAACCTTAGTTGGATTCGTCATGAAATCATTTAGAAATAAGTTATTCGAACACTTTTTGTGACATAGCAAAACGAAGATGACAGCCGTTTCCCCATATGCTGCAATGGTTTACACACAAAACCAGCTCAACTATAAAAATTCATATCTCCGTAAATATGAAATGTCCAAACTTTTTACGTCAAGACAATATTCTCCTATATGTGTACTTCCTATTTCCTGCAGGAATTTATGCAATATAAATTCTTTCCGTAATAGACTTACAATTTACTTGGCAATGGTAGTGAAATTCTTCGTCTCAATTTGAGCTTCTTGTACGTCGGCGGAACGCCAAGATCAAAGAGCGCGTGCTGCAACGTAGCACTGCACGCGAGGGTCTAAATATAGATCCAGTTGTTTACATATATCAGCTGATCGTGTCTGATATATAACAAACAATACCTTATAACAACAGTACTTTCCGTAATATCTGAGTAGTTGATAATCGACCAAGAATTAATTATGACAGAAAAATTATCTCGGATAAACTTTCGCCCTACTCATAGAAATATTATTTCAGATAAATTTCCGTCACAGTACTTTTTCAAAAATTTCACCGTTTCGTGCCGGGACACTTCCTGTCATGTTTATCTTGACGAGACTAAGAAAACAAATCCAAACAACCATACCGCAAATGTCTAGAAGTAGGTTTCTCAGTGGGGCAAACATTGGTCCTATACTCCTAGTATGGGACTATATGGGTCTCCCTGAACTTTTCCCAAAAATTTCAATGATTCGCTCCGCGACACTTCCTATCATGTTTGTCTTGACGAGACTAAGAAAACGAGACCCCACAACCTATACCGCAAATGTCGAGAAGTAGGTTTCCCAGGATGGTCCTATACCCCCATACCCCATATAGGCATTTTCCCGTAATTTAGAATAAAGTCCGTGTTCCGTATTTTTTCAGGAAAATTTTTACATACACCCATCCTGGAACTAGGGGGAGATAACTCTATTGATAGGCAAGCCCCGTTAAGCCCGGCGACCTATATACCCCCCATACCCCATATAGGCATTTTCCCGGATTTTTCGATAAAGTCCGTGTTCCGTTTTTGTTTTGTTTTTTCAGGAAAAATTTTACATGCACCCACCCATGACTGGATGCCCCTTCACATAGGCTTCACATGGATACCTCATACAACTCCATCGGCCCATTAGAGGCTTCCCTAGATCCCAAAACGTCTATTTCCATACCCTTTGGCCACCGCGCATGCGCAGAATGCCGATATTTCAATCCCACACCCAGCCCATCAGATGCCCCTTCATGAATGCTTCACATTGATACCTCATATGACCCCATTGGACCATTAGTGCCTCCCCTAGCTCCAAAACGTCTATTTTCATACCCTTTGGCCACCGCGCATGCGCAGAATGCCGATATTTCAATCCCACACCCAGCCCATCAGGTGCCCCTTCACGAATGCTTCACTTCGATACCTCACTCGACCCCATCGGTCCACTAGGGACCCACCCCGGTCACAAAACGTCTATTTAGGTATTCCCCGTATACATTAACATTGGAAGTCAACCCATGGGACTACTTTTTGTCCGCGGAGGCAGACCGCATCACCACCAGACCGCATCACCGCGGAAGAATTCGAGGTCAAAGGTTGCCGGAACTATAGCCTAGATAGGTCAGCACATGCCTTGATCACGTGATCGCCACGTGACCAAGTTCCTCCTCAAATCCTCCCCGTGACGTCATTACATCCGGGTGAAAACTGACAGGATATGCCCCCTACCTACTACTATCACCACCAGACCGCATCACCGCGGAAGAATTCGAGGTCAAAGGTTGGCGGAACTATAGCCTAGATAGGTCAGTACATGCCTTGATCACGTGATCGCCACGTGACCAAGTTCCTCCTCAAATCCTCCCCGTGACGTCATTACATCCGGGTGAAATGTAAGTGGATATCCACCCTCCCTACTACTGTCCGATGTGCCGCCTATATGTCTTTATTTTTTTTTAGAATGTTTAATTACTAAACTCATCAGTTTGTAAGAGCCTTATAGGACGGATTATTCGTCTTACTACGCCCCAACACATTTCTCCTGCTAGAAAGGTTTGGACCCCAAAAAAGAATTCGCATTGTTCAACCCCATACTTTTCTACCGGCAGCTTGAAAGCTCTTCATTATTTTTTTATTGAAAAAAACTAAGTGTACAATCCGCATTCGGTATCTGTCCATAACATAATGGTCCTCACAAATTCCGTGCATCTATATCATTAGTAAAGAAAACAACGTTAATATACCTGGGAGCGTTTCTAACGATCGATTACGACTGAAATCCGATGCAAGGAAAAAGGTTTTATTCGGCTGATTATATGGTTGCTGGAATTTAATGACATGTTATTAATATAATGATAAAATGTATCACTGTTACAAAACGAGTTGCAAAAGTGGTAGCATATGTATTTGGTTTGAATAATGGTTTGTTTGATCATATATTTTGATATTTAATTTTGTGTTGTGATGCTCTGAACAGCTTTTGTGTTGTGTTGAAATGTGAACATCGCTCCACCTCTATTGATAGTGAGATTGCATTATGGACGATTATCACAAGTAAGAGAGAAATATATCAGAACAGATCAGGCCAAAGCTAATACAGAAAAGGAGTGCACAGATCTTGTATTTGGAATGAACACTCTGATCAGCTTCATTTACGGTCATAGTGGACCACGAGTCATTGTTTTAGCTGATGTTCATAAACTAGTCCTCCGGGTGGATAGCCAGGTTACATTTTTTTTCAGTTGCACCCAAAACTGTTCTGTACAGATATGGTGGCGACCACAGCAAAGTGGTCGCCTGGAGTGTCAAATTAAACTCCCGGCGATGAGCCCGTCTAATTGAACTCAGGATTCAGTAGACTGGAGAGGTATCTGACATGGTTTCTCATGTAATACCTTTCTGTAGGATGATCGGGGCGCTTACTAGCTAAGATTCGTAGCGTCTCCCTTCCCTCAACGCTATGCCGACGACAAATACATTGTCCTGGTGGTAACTAGAACATCTCCATGGCGCACTTATTATCACCTTTGCCCCCTATTTGACCTTCATTAACTTGAGAAAAAGGGCCGCCATGAATAAAAATACCATAATCGATGTTGTGATCATCATCCCCTGTATACACGGGGTCTATTATGACGGAAATGCCCATCTTCTTGACCCTCGATTTCAGGTGATTTTGAGGCTCCATAGGGATAATTTTAACGTCTGTAATTAATTTTTGACCGACGAATGGCCATTTAGTCTGCCATTTCTGTATTTTTATTCATGGCGGCCCATTTTCTCAAGTTAATGAAGGTCCAATAGGGCGCAAAGGTAATAATAAGTGCGCCATGGAGATGTTCGAGTTACCACCAGGGAAATGTATTTGTCGTCGGCATAGCGTTGAGGGAAGGAGACGCTATGAATCTTAGCTAGGCGCTTACACAACCGAAACACTCTATCAGAGTTCTCATGTAATCTCCATTGAGAAGATTTTGAGTATTCAAGCTGGTATTACAGAACAAAATCATGACCTGACGTCACAGAAGAAAGATTTAATCCAGCATCACAGTGGAAGGATATCAGCTGGCTTCACAGGAGAACGGTCATATTTTGGCGTCAAAGGAGGAAAACCATAACCTAGTGTCACTGGAGAAGGAACATGGCGTCACATGAGTAAAACCGTAAACTGGCCTTACAAGTTCGCAAGATGGAAACCAGATAACGCACTATTCAGCTTGGTGTTCTCCAAGACATGGCCCTAGTTAAAGCATCTTGGAGCACCGAGCTGGAAGATTCATTCGAACATTGGAGCGCGCCACGCAGGCATACTGTCAGACCTGACATTGCCAGTGATACTATGCCGTGGAACTCTTGAACACCCGTCGTTAATATCCAGCTCAGTAGTATATAAACCATAAATTCTTTATTATTAACCTACGCTTTGGCTGTGGGGTTAGAGATCAAAGATAGGGGGATGATCGCTTGACTTCCAAGTCAACACGCTTACGCACTGCGTACTTCCGGGGCACCGCGAAACATTCTGGTCACCGCGCAACATCTGGGACGTGGCGCAGTTCGTGGTCACCGCGCACATCCGGATCCTTCGCGCAATCATCCGGTCGTGACTGCAATATAGGTAGCGTATACGTTTTGCTGTAATTCTTTCCCAATAAACAAACAAACTGCTGAGAGCTACAATAGTATCGGTACTCTAGGTAGAGAGTACGCTAAAACACGTCTGGATCAGACAAAAAACACAGGGAACACCTCAGTAGTATGTAGCAAGCATTTCGACGCATTGGCTCGTCACTGCGCATGCGCGAGAAAGTTGTGTGCGCAGGAGTGTTCTACGCAGGAAAGATTTTGTGGCGGTCATGTGGCGGTGTGCGCAGGAGTGTTCTGCGCAAGCGTGACGTCATGTCGTCACTTCCGGTCAGCGTGAATCGGACGTGTGTATTCCTCCGCGGTGATGTTGTCTGGTGGTGATGCGGTCTGCCTCCGCGGACAGAAAGTAGTCCCAAATTCTCAGGCATTCTCCGGCAATCTTCAGGGGCGAGAGGGATCCCTAGTGTACCGATTGGATCGAGTGAGGTGTCAAAGTGAAGCATTCGTGGATGGGGCATCCGACGGGATGGGTGTGACGTGGAACTGACGTCATTCTGCGCATGCGCAAGCAGGCATTGTGGGAAAAGGGTATGGAAATAGACATTTTGGGGTCTAGGTGAGCCCCTAGTGGTCCGATGGTGTCGTCTGAGGTCTTATTTTGAAGCTCTCGTGGAGAAGCATCCGACTGTGCTCATGGTTCGTCCGTGTTCAAGAGTCTGCGCATGCGTAGTCTGGCCGTAGTACAGAAAGCAGGCATTTTGGGGGTGCGTGGCAGTGTGTTTGACCAACCACTATGGGTCCGTGGTTGTGGTTTGGTGGTGTGGGTTGTTCGCACAGACGTCACTTCCGGTTTCACAAAAACTACCTCCGAACACAGAAGAGTTCCAATTTTCCCTTAGACGTAGGGTCCAGATTTTCCATCCGGCTTTTCCCGGCCCGGCCGCAGTGCGCGCGCGCGGGTTATCCGACCGCACGCGCCGGTTATCAAAAGGTCAAAGGTCACATCCAGGTCAAAAGGTCCCCCTTCCGGCTAGGTTCGGGCCTCTCCGAGCCAATAGATAGCCTTTATCCACCCTCCCGAAGCACCCATGGCATGCACAGGGTGCCCGACAAGATCGCCAGCACTATGCCCATGTTAAATGACCAGTGGGGAACCCTCAGTTTCCCCTAGAACCGTACTGGCACGAAAAAATACATGACACCATGGAACTTATAGTAATAATCTATAGATGTTGGACGAGTCGCCACTCGCCGTATTCCGGGTATACACCTCGAACCTCACTTCACTCCACCTGTGGCTCTTGTAACTTGTAACTCCTCGTCAAATGTTGGAATGCCCGCTCTTAACCTAGACCAAAACATGTACTTGGTCTGTGGGCTGATTTCATTGGCTCTCTATTTTACTGCAGTGCTCTTGCATTGTTTTCTGGACATGGATTGGTTACATTTGGCCGCATCCTAGGCCACTGATTGGCTACTTTCTCAACGGTGTTCAAGGCCAGTTTAACCGAATCCCCACATGTCTGTTATAGCCTTCATGCATTATGCTCAAAAAGAAAACACACAAGACCGGGGTTTTTTGGTGAGATCTCATGTTGTTTTTTATTCAACAATAACTACCAACAACAACGTGAGAACAACCACGTGCAAACTGAAGCCCAGAACAGGGGGCTTTTCGTGAAAGAACTTAAGCCCAGAACAGGGGAATTGTACATTGAAAGAACTTAAGCCCAGAAATGATGGGCGGCCCAGTCATATACGAGTACATCGCGGTCCTCGGCCTTTGGGTACTCGTCAAACATCTGTACGATGGTAGATAAGGTTCTTCCCCGGCATCGATGGTACAGCTAAAACAAGCAATATTGTCTGCACACGCTACTTGTCAGGCTTTGCAACGTTTGACTGTTCCAACACCACGTCTCTGTGCCTTGATCCATGAAGTCTGTTAAATCGGGATGGAGGGGTGGCAGGCCGTACGGGTCAAAGTATTCGCCCTGCTGTTCTGTCACGTACACGGCCACCCAATGTTCACCGGGCCGATCCATCGGGCCGTGTTGAGAACGTAGGAGCAGCAGGATACATACGATCTAATGGGAACAAATCTCGGCCGAACACCCCTTGAAAGACCATACGTGTCTCTGGGTCATTCTCCAGCACGGTGGTTATCTGGTCTGTATCCATGTTAGGTGGCAAAAGTCACACAGGACGTTGCGTGCCTTGTCCACTTGAATGATGTTGTCAAACTCGGCGTAGCAGATCACATTGACGGTGCTCCGGAGGGCTCGTGCAAAGTGGATTTCCAACCGTAAATTGCCTTGCTTGGCGAGGGCCAGCTGATGGTCGTTCTCTAAGGTGGGGGTCAGATCGAAACAGAACATCGTGTATCCGTTCGCGTAGTGCTCCCGACTGATCATATTCCCTTCGTCCTGGTTGATTTGACCGGTGGCTGTAAACAGGCTCTGATAGGCTCGATTGAAATTCGTGCGCCCAAAGTTCGGTGTTAAGGCCGTGGCTGGGACCTGTTGTCCATCCACATGCAGGGCCACAAAATTGACGCCGAAATGTTTAATGTCAAACGGGTTCTCTGGGTAAGCTCTGCTGAAACTGGTATTTTCCACACAGGCCAGGATCAATCGCTTGGGTAGTTCCCCCAGGAACAGGTTTTCTTTCTTGGCGCTCATATTTTCAGCCGACACAGAGAACACTTTGGTTTGCACACGTCGGATAGGGTACTGGGCTGGCTTTGTTTCCAAGGCTTTGAGGTGTCCCAATTGAACGGCTGGATTCGGTTTCACTTTTCGGACATACAGCACTGCGTCTTGAATGACAATCTTATAGTCAGCTGCATGCCACTCTACGTTAGTGGCCATCAAGGCGAAGGTCGGAGGCGCCCGTATCAGTCGGACGATGCTCCCGAGTTTGTTTCCCAGCCCATGTCCTCGTTGCATGCGTGTACCACTAAAGACCGGAAGGCCACCCCGGCCTGTTGGGCATAATAGTCCATATAGCTGCGTGCATCGCACTCGTAAGGCACCTTCATTATACAAAGTGGGGAGCACGTGCTTCTCGAAAATGAAGTGTCAGCACCATTTTTCCTCGTTCGAATGCCACCGGTCGTCCCGTGTCATCTCTTATATCCACCGTGATAGTGTTGATGTCGGTTTGTCGTACGGATAGGTAGAGCATGTGGGTGAAACTGTGGGTGATTTGATCTCCATACTTCTTTTTAATGGGCACCACCCGTAACAGAGGTGTGTTGATATCGCCCACGATGTGGTTGTCGACCACGTCCGAGTAGACGTAGAGTCCGTACATACCCGACTCCATATCCATCAGGATCTGGCCATGGTCCTCGGATGGACCCGTGTAAGTCGAGTGAGTGAGACCCAGCATTTGCTGTAGGATAGCACTCACGTTGGCGGTGAGGATGATCTGTGCCTTGTCGTTGTGTGCGTTGTAATCGAAGTCCACGTGATTCTTGAAGGGAAAGGTTTCGATCGGTTTTGAAACATTCGTGACCTCCCGTAGAGCCTTATAATGCAACAGTCTTGTCAGCCCCTGCATGAACTCCTTGGGAGTATCGTATTGGCCTTCGGGGAGGGTGAGTCGTGTGCCTTAGCCTTCGTAGGTCACTTCGTATCACACTTCATTGTCTCGCACGTTGTACCACGAGTAAGGGTATTGGATATCCACGAGGCCACATTCCCATCGTCCAGGTAAATGCAACGGTTGCGGTAATTGGACCACGTACTTGGCCAAGGTGTTGTCAGGAAACACATCCAGCGAACTGTTACTGGGTAGGGTGAGGTAAAACATGACGACGGAGCTGTCCTGCTGCTGCTGTTGGTTTTAATAGGTGTTCCAGGCCTTGGGCGGTTGTGTCCGGCGTCGTGTTCGTCGCGGTGACTTGCTACGTGTCACGGCTCTGGAGATGTGGGGTGTCTTATCAAGGGTGGTTTTTTAAAGGAGTGAAAAGAATGTGGCCGTTGTTGTGGTGTTTTGGGGGGTGATGTTTATGTATCCTATGATTGTCTTTTTGAATTTGGTGCTAATACTGTTATATGGAATATGGAATAGGTCTTTGGATTATGGACGCGGATATTCTCTAATGGATGACGGCTGAATTATGAATGACGGACTAGACGCTTGTAATCCCAAGAAGGTAGAGGGCCACTCGGCGATTGCTCGGTCCGCTGCATCCAGGCCCAGCGCTGGGGGTTCCCCACCAATTCCTGTGGTACATGCACGTCTTTCAAGCCTTGAGCGAAGACCTCCCATCCTCGAGGATCCGTGTGCGACCTGCGTTGACGCATCAGGTCATTCATTAAAACCGCCTTTATCATTCCAAGGCATGTTAGGATTCTGTTTCATCCGTTGTAATTACAAGCGTCTAGTCCGTCATTCATAATCCAGCCGTCGTCCATTAGAGAATATCCGCGTCCATAATCCAAAGACCTATTTCATATTCCATATAACAGTATTAGCACCAAATTCAAAAAGACAAATCATAGTATACATAAACATAGGCCAGTTTCCTGCAAGAGAGAAACGATCAACAGTGTTCAATGATGCCGGC